>NC_069483.1:20085895-20323395 GCF_026875155.1 Cherax quadricarinatus | reverse complement strand
GTTAAAAAACCCCGAAGAAATCTTTCACACACACAACACACCAACACACAACCCCAACACACACACACCACCCCAAAAACCCCCCACACAACACACACCACACCAACACCCACCAACATTTTTTTTTTTCTATGGCTTTTTAAATCGTGTAATATTTGCTTTGCAAGCTGTGGGTCGGGTTGGAAAAACGATCGTGGGGACCTCTAACACAAAAAATTGGTTAAAACTTTTGATTTGTAATTTACAAATGGAAAATATACCGACTTTTGATGATTAAAAAAATGTGTAACATTGGGTATTTTATTGTTGAAACGTTTCGCCTAAAGTAGATTCTTCGGTCAAATAAAAAGGCACGCTCCATGGACTGAACTCTTCTCCAGGTTGGGGACCCACCCCCAAATTTTTTCCCTCCGGGGTTGAGGGACTTTTTTACATCATTTTCTTTTTGATGTTACATTTGCTGCCCTTTATTTAATGAAGAGATTATGTAGGCGAAAATTTTTCAAATAAAAAATACCCAACTGTTATACTGCGTCTTAATCATCAACTTTAGTTTTTGGGGGAAAAGTTTCTTGTTTCTTGATGAAAATGTTTTTCTTGGTAAACTGGGAAAAAAACAGTTGAATTCTTGGCATAAGACTTTATAATTCACAGTCAAGGGGGAAATCATAAGTAAAAAAACTTCCCTGGGAGTTTTGTAGAGCGGAAAAACCGAAGGGAAGTGTTATTTGCCCCATCCCAGGATACTTGGAGGGCCAAACCCCTTTAGGGTATCCCCCTCTACACCTGAAAGGAACCCAAATTAAGCCATGTGAGCATAAAGATTCCCTTGACTCACAAAATTTGTTAAGACTCCAGGTGTTAGGTCGGGAAAAGGGAGGGAATGACAAAACTGGAAAGGATCACCACCCCCGAACATGCTAAATTGCCACAGATAATATCAATAAAAAATCCCCCCCAAAAAAATAATACATCATTTTGCAATATCAAGATCTTAAACCAAAAACAACAAAATACAAGTTTTGGTAACTTCTCACAAATTTACAATTTTTTTTTTTTCACGAGACCCACATGGCCCACCACTTTAAACAAAATTGAAACCTGGCTACAGTGTACTTAAAAGGCGAACGAAAAAACCCACTACATCCATAGGGCCTTTACTCGAGACGAATTTACCTGATAAACACACAAATATAACGGAAGTCACAGTATGACGCTTTCATTGAGTCGCTAATAAAACAAAGATGGCATAAAAATTAAATTTTTTTTTTTGTGAATGAGACTTAAAATCGGGCACCTTAAACATACCTGAGAAAAACTGTTGACTGTGTGCCATGCACAGCCCCAGGCCCAAACCCCACACTAAATTTTTTTTTAAAAATCGAAAAAAAAAAATCCATTTTTACTATTCATGGAAATGTAGTGTAGATACATTTTTTATCCCAGGGTCATTAAAAACCACGATACACCCCCACTCCACAAAGGGGGCACCAAACCATGCAAAAAACTATAAATAAAAACGCTGATGCCCCAATTATCAAAACCCCGTAAAGGGGTTTTTAAGAAGAAAGACGTTAAAACACAGACTGTAAAATTACACAAACGGAGAACATGGATTAGACGTTTGCTTCTGCCTCTTGTAATTAGGGGCCCATTTAAATGGTGTCGGAAATGGCAGTCAAACTGAGTATGACACAGACTTTCAAAATAACTTTTAAAATGCGTACAGAAAGAAAAACGGAAAAATGGAAAAGGGAAATTTTTAAATTTTTTTGAAAACGGGGGCGCAAAGAGTAAAGTCAACAGAGTGGAGGGTGACTGCTGCAGGAAAAGCTGTGTTCCCAAGCACAGACACATAAATGCACCGATCAATTTTACAGCAATACTAGAATATCATCTAATGAAACACACCAACTTACAGACTCTATTATATGATTTATGCCTCTATCAGATAGAAAAAAAAACGGAGCCATACTTCCCGGGGCGTTTTTTTGACAATGACAGCCTCGGGTTTTACTCTGCTCCTATTACACTTTGGTTCTATTGGGTAGCAAATTGAATACCCATTTGCCGCTTTTCCATTACCCCCCTTTGCATTATTTGTGACTATTACACCATGATCACACTTGTCAAGGCTTTCGAAAGTCCCCTGACATTCATCTGCATTTTGTTATCTTCCGCTGATCTAAATCAAGTGTAATGGTCAAGAGTTGCGAGAGGCAGGAGGACCCTTAAATCCACGCCTCCTAGCTTGGGGAAATTTTTGAGATTTCATGTGACTAATAATTTCCAATTATGGTCAAAATTTTTTTTCCGATTGTTTTACAGTCACTTTTTGGGGAGGCAATGTTAGTGGTTTTTAGGGCCACGGAATGATGTTGTATCCCGGCTGTCCCCATAGAATATTCAAAGCAAAAGATAATGTTTCTTTCCCCTTTCTGATGAAAAATGGTATTTCACGAGTCAGTGCCCGGGGCAGGTCCGGGCATGTAACTGTGGACATTCCCAAGTAAGCAATGAGAAATAATGGAGATGTGGCGGGACCCAGTCTCATCTATGAAAAACTCGTTTGGGAAGTGTTAATTTTATCTCCCATTAATGGGTTCACTGTACAGAGTCATTTTTAACATCAGTATTTGACTCATATCGTTTTGTATCATGTGGTTCCATCTATTTAAGCAACGACCCATCGGGGTTGTTTTAACTCCCAAATTTTTCTTTGAATAGTATTAGGATTATATTAAGCTCATTTACTTTTTTTCGTTGCCCTTACCCCTCCTGGGTCATCGTGGGCTTTCAGTTTTTAGCACCGTATTTTCTGTTTCCCTTGGGGAAGGGTTTTGGTTTCCTGTGGTCACTTAGAGGGCCCTCGCCCCCTTTTGGCCCCGGGCCCAAACCCCTATCTCCTGGTTCTGGCCTGAATTGAAGGTTTTGGGGCCTGCTTTCCCCCAGCCCAAAAAATCACCACAGTGGAAATAAATGGTTTAAAAAACCGACCAATGGGAATATAAACACAAAAGCAGTATAATGTATCCTTTTTGACTAGTTTTTGCCCCACAGTGGGTTTTTCAAGTCACCAGAACTAAACCCGGGGTGGAAGGAAAGCAGTATTTTAGTCCGGTGAGGGCAGGTGAAAATGCGCATCTGATTTGGGGACCATTGGGGTTTAGATCTAAAAACTTTGGGTACTTTTAAAGGAGACTGGAAGTTTGTGGGGGCAACCTTCTACAGGTTTTTATGTGGGAAGCGATAAGAAGTTTCTTGGGAAGTGGTTCGCTATGTTAAGAAGCCCCTATTCTGGTTTGAAGTTGTCGGATATAGAAAAAGTGATGATTCCAGGATTCTTCGGGATTGATGTTGTCTTCTGTGGCGATAAGTCTTTAGTTTTGTATTTTTTTAAGTGGTTGTGTGGGAAATTACGGGGTTGACGCAGGGATTCCTTTGTCGTCAGACCCTTGCGTATTGGGGTTCTGAAATACGGTTTTGGGGGCCCGAGTTTGCCCCCGTATAACTTGTTGCGTCATTTCAAGGGATTATTATACCCCTGCAGAGGATGGGGGCTTTTGCCTATACGGTGTTCCCTTTATGGTCTGGGTTGTGGAGGTAGATACTTTGGGAAAATTTTTGGCAAAGATGTTGGAAACATGTTTGGCAATGGGTTACATAGATACTAGTCCCCCCCCCAACTCCTTCCCAAAATTTCAACATCTTTTCCCCAAAAATCATTCAAGTATTACCCCCACAACCCCGACCATCAAGGCATCACCTATAGGAGGACAACTCCCTCCTCTGCAGGGGATACATAATCCCCCTTTAATGATGCAACAAGTTATAGGGGCGAAAAAATCAAGGGCCTCCAAACACGTATTTCAGAAAACCAAACGCAACATCTGACGACACAAGGAATGCCCGCGTACAACACCCTAATTTAACAACCCCTTATAAACTACAGAAACTCAAGATTATCGCCACAGAAGAAAAACATCAATACCGAAGAATCCCGGAATCATCACTTTTTTCTTATCCGACAACTTCAAACCCAAAAAGTGGGTTCTTTTAAAATAGCTGAACCATTTCCAAGAAACTTTTTTCATCGCTATCCCAATAAAAACACTGTGAAGGTCTGCCACAAACTTGTCCCCTCTCCTTTCCAAAACTACCCCAAATTTTTAGATTACAACCCCAAATGGTACTATCAATGCGCATTTTCACCTGACCTCACCCGGCTATAAATACTCGCGTTCCCTTCCACCCCGGATTTTTTTGTGACTTAAAAAAACCCCCCTGTGTGGGCGAAACGAGTCAATAAAGGGTAATTTTAAATGCATTTTTGTTTTTATTGCCTATGCACCAAGCCCGGGTCAAACTGATTTAGGGAAACCCGTCGAGTTTCCTCTTTAAGAAAACCGGCCTGTTAGTGATTCCCTTTACGCATGTAGGGAGGGTATTGAAAAGTTGTCTTTATACTTACTGAGTTCACTGTGTACTTGTCTCTCCCCGGCTTTTTAGAGGAGATATATCCCACTGTCTGCTAAGCTTCTTGTGTTCAAATGTATTAGTTTCGGTGTGAAGATCTGAGACCAATCCGTTCCAGATTCTTCCAGGTGTAGATTATCGTGCATCTTTCTCGCCTACGTGCTAAGGAGTACAGTTCGAAGGACATCAGGTTCTCCCAGTAATTTAGGTGCTTAACTAAGTTTATAGCAGCTGTGAAGGTTCTCCGTATATTTTCCAGCTCGGCAATTTCTTCCACCTTTAAGGTGCTGGTAGAAGAGCAATATTCCAACCTAGAGGGAACGAGTGACATAGTGTGTCATTGGCGTTGTATTTCTTGTTTTGAAAGTTCTAGTTATCAAACCTATCATTTTTATTGCAGTTGCAATAGTCATTGTTGTGCTTGAGTATGAGCTCTGACATTATCACTCCCAGGTCTCTCACGTTAAACTTGTGCTCTATTTTGTGATCTGAGTTCTTGTACTCTGATCTTGTTTTTACTTCTTCATTTCTTCAGTAACTTAGTTTCTAGAATATGTCCTCATGTAACGTTATGTTGTTGCTAATAGCCCACTGGAAGACATGGTTAATATCTTGGAGACTCGCTGCGTCTTCTATGAATGCCACTATCTTGCAGATTCTAGTGTCCTCTGCAAAGGATGATGCAGTGCTGTGGTTTGTGTCCCTGTCTGTCAGATATGTAAATGAGAAAGAGAAGTGGTGAGAGTACTGTACCTTGAGGAACAGGTCTTCACAGTAGCACCTTTGATTTTACTCTTGTTTACTAATACTCTTCGGGCTCTTTTAGTTGGTAAGTTAGATGTCCATCTGCCCACCTTTTGTACGCATTTCGTGTGCAGTAGTCGCACTTGTCAAACACTTTTGCAAAATCGGTATAACACGTCAGCTACATCATGGTTTTCTTCCAGTGTATGCAAGACCATGTGTTAAGGTTTAACAGTTGGAAGAGGCAGAGTCGACCTGTTCTATACTCGTGCTGACCTGGGTTGTGTAACTGCTGCAGTTCTACGTGATTGGTAATCATGCCTCTTAAAACCCTTTTATAAATCTTAATGTGTGACATCAGAGCTACAGGGCTACAATTTTTCGCAATTGTTTTGCACCGAAAGCAAAAGACTCGGAAGGCAGTGAAACATCCCCCCAATGAAAAGCAGAGGTGCCCTGAGTACGATAAGATACAACACAATAAGTGTCAGGGGCCCAAGACTGTTCAACTGTCTCCCAACGTACATAAGGGGGATCAAAAATAGACCGCAGGCTGTCTTTAAGAAGGCACTGGACAGGCACCTAAAGTCAGTACCTAACCAGCCGGGCTGTGATTCGTACGTCGGTTTACGTGCGACTGGCGGTAACAGCCTGGTTGATCAGGCCCTGAGCCACCAGGTATACCTTGTGGCTCAGGTATACCTTGAGTACACCGTGCAGGCATACTCCAGGTATACCACCTTTATGAAGTGGGGCTGTATCACTGGTTTTCAATGGCCGCAATATGGCTCCAACTTAGCCAACATTCTCCACTTGACTCTCCACACTATATACACTCATGTACTCTTTACCCAGGTACATGTGTGTGTGACTTGATAAAGTCAACTGTGGGCGAAACGTACTCAATAAACGACCACATTATACTGCATTATTGTTTATTTTTCCATTGTGTTGGTATTTTATACCTTTTGTCTCCAGCCACCTTTCATACTTAGGAAAAATTACCGACAGACTTGTAGCTCTCGACTAGAGGAAACTTAACAATAAGTTTAAGTTTAAAACCAGAAGTGTTGTGATGTATATGTTGGTGTGCCTGTGGCTAGCATCAATAACCTTGGGGTGGTGACACCATCAACCGGGAAGCATGGTCTGGGACCGGGAGGCATTGGTGGGATCAAGAGGCATGGTCTGGGACCGGAAGGCATGGTCTAGGACCGGGAGGCATGGTCTGGGACCGGGAAGCATGGTCTGGGACCGGGAGGCATGGTCTGGGGCCGGGAGGCATGGTCTGGGGCCGGGAGGCATGGTCTAGGACCGGGAGGCATGGTCTGGGACCGGGAAGCATGGTCTGGGACCGGGAAGCATGGTCTGGGACCGGGAAGCATGGTCTGGGACCGGGAGGCATGGTCTGGGGCCGGGAGGCATGGTCTGGGACCGGGAAGCATGGGCTGGGACCGGGAAGCATGGTCTGGGACCGGGAGGCATTGGTGGGATCAAGAGGCATGGTCTGGGACCGGGAGGCATGGTCTGGGACCGGGAGGCATGGTCTGGGACCGGGAGGCATGGTCTGGGACCGGGAGGCATGGTCTGGGACCGGGAGGCATGGTCTGGGATCAAGAGGCATGGACCGGGAGGCATGGTCTGGGATCAAGAGGCATGGACCGGGAGGCATGGTCTGGGACCGGAACATGGAGGCCATGATCGACCAAACACTTCAGAGTTAATATACGCTTATTATAAGTAATTAAAACATATGGAGAGAGACTGGGTGAGAGGTAATAGGTAATCTTGGGGAGCTGCTCTCCCCAAGAAATTGGGGAAGGTAAGCTCCCTAATTTCTTGGATCAAGAGCCCTTCATCATTAAGAAATATCCCATGAACGGACTTCATGTGATAGTATATATCCTGTGTTTGTTGTTGTTGTTAATTGTTAGTTTTAGTGGTGGGAGTGTTAGGTTTGTTGTCAAGATCACCTGGGAGTGCGGGAGTGTTAGGTTTGTTGTCAAGATCATCTGGGAGTGCGGGAGTGTTAGGTTTGTTGTCAAGATCACCTGGGAGTGCTGGAGTGTTAGGTTTGTTGTCAAGATCACCTGGGAGTGCGGGAGTTAGGTTTGTTGTCAAGATCACCTGGGAGTGCTGGAGTGTTAGGTTTGTTGTCAAGATCATCTGGGAGTGCTGGAGTGTTAGGTTTGTTGTCAAGATCACCTGGGAGTGCTGGAGTATTAGGTTTGTTGTCAAGATCACCTGGGAGTGCGGGAGTGTTAGGTTTGTTGTCAAGATCACCTGGGAGTGCTGGAGTGTTAGGTTTGTTGTCAAGATCACCTGGGAGTGCGGGAGTGTTAGGTTTGTTGTCAAGATCACCTGGGAGTGCTGGAGTGTTAGGTTTGTTGTCAAGATCACCTGGGAGTGCGGGAGTGTTAGGTTTGTTGTCAAGATCACCTGGGAGTGCTGGAGTGTTAGGTTTGTTGTCAAGATCACCTGGGAGTGCGGGGTGTTAGGTTTGTTGTCAAGATCACCTGGGAGTGCTGGAGTGTTAGGTTTGTTGTCAAGATCACCTGGGAGTGCTGGAGTGTTAGGTTTGTTGTCAAGATCACCTGGGAGTGTTAGGTTTGTTGTCAAGATCACCTGGGAGTGCTGGAGTGTTAGGTTTGTTGTCAAGATCACCTGGGAGTGTTAGGTTTGTTGTCAAGATCACCCGGGAGTGCTGGAGTGTTAGGTTTGTTGTTAAGATCACCTGGGAGTGCTGAAGTGTTAGGTTTGTTGTCAAGATCACCTGGGAGTGCTGGAGTGTTAGGTTTGTTGTCAAGATCACCTGGAGTGTTAGGTTTGTTGTCAAGATCACCGGGAGTGCTGGAGTGTTAGGTTTGTTGTTAAGATCACCTGGGAGTGCTGAAGTGTTAGGTTTGTTGTCAAGATCACCTGGGAGTGCTGGAGTGTTAGGTTTGTTGTCAAGATCACCTGGGAGTGCTGGAGTGTTAGGTTTGTTGTCAAGATCACCTGGGAGTGCTGGAGTGTTAGGTTTGTTGTCAAGATCACCTGGGAGTGTTAGGTTTGTTGTCAAGATCACCCGGGAGTGCTGGAGTGTTAGGTTTGTTGTTAAGATCACCTGGGAGTGCTGAAGTGTTAGGTTTGTTGTCAAGATCACCTGGGAGTGCTGGAGTGTTAGGTTTGTTGTCAAGATCACCTGGGAGTGCTGGAGTGTTAGGTTTGTTGTCAAGATCACCTGGGAGTGCTGGAGTGTTAGGTTGTCAAGATCACCTGGGAGTGCTGGAGTGTTAGGTTTGTTGTCAAGATCACCTGGGAGTGCTGGAGTGTTAGGTTTGTTGTCAAGATCACCTGGGAGTGCGGGAGTGTTACATAACATAAGAACATAACGTATTCACAGTGGTGACGTGTACTTTGGTATTCACAGTGGTGACGTGTACTTAGCTCACAGTGGTGACGTGTACTTAGTTCACAGTGGTGACTTGTACTTAGCTCAGTGGTGACGTGTACTTAGCGCAGTGGTGATGTGTACTTAGCTCTGTGAAGACCTGTTTGTGTGCTCTCTGTGAATCTGAACCAGGATGCCCTCTCTTGAGCAACTTTACCAGCAACTGAGAGAAGAGCTCAGAGTTGCTAAGATGGAGATACGGCGATTAACGGAGGAGAACAAGAGGATTCGTAGTAATCCTCCTGTTGTGAGTCCCCAGGTTAAGAGGGGAGCTTGGTCAGTGGCCGGGCAACATGGAACCAAGCTGAAGATCAAGAAAACGGTTGGAGAGGCAGAAACAACGAGAAACCAGAAGACTACCATGGAAACTTCCACCCATTCTCGGTGCTACCTGACGAATGTGAGTGTTCTTTGGGAATGCCACAACGAGCACCAAAGAAGCATTGGCAGACGTGAGTGAGACATCCCTAGAAACCCCAACGAAGACCATCGAGAACGTCTTGACGAATTCTACAAGTGGTGTAATGCTACCTGGCGAATGTGAGTCGACTACTCGGAGCATCACGACGGACGACGCCAAGGAAGGTAAAAAACATTGTGTTGTTGGGGATAGCCAGATTAGGTACTGGATAGGGCATTCTGCTTGAAGGATAGGATAGGAGGCAGAGTGTGTGTTTTCCTGGGGCTGGGATGAAGGATATTGTTAGCCATCTGGATGACATCATGAGAGGTAATGGGAGCAATCCTATTATCTGTCTCAGTGCTGGAGGCAACGATGTTGGCAGACGTAGGAGTGAGGACCTGATTAGCAGGTATAGGTCAGCAATAGAGATAATTAGGAGGAAGGGTGGGAAACCTGTCATATGTGGCATTTTGCCAAGGAGAGGAGTTGGAAATGAATGGTTGTCCAGAGCAATTGGTGTCAATTGCTGGCTGGACAAATACTGTAAGGAAAATGCGGTAACATTCATTGACAACTGGGACCTCTTCTATGGCAGAAATGACATGTATGCCAGGGATTGGGGTTCACTTATCTAGGTGTGGGGTGGGAGCACTGGCCAACGCAGTGGAGGGAGCTGTTAGGTCTTTAAACTAGGAATAGTTAGTGGTATGGGTTTTGGCGGGAAAAACTGTGAAGTCGCAGGGTAGTAATATGAGTACTAGGAGAACTAGTAATAGGCAAAATGAGGTGGATATTGGAAAGCCAGTGGCACTAATTGACAAGGACAGTAATAGGTTTAGTGGAATAACAGAAAGGAGCAGGAAGGGTAAAGAGAGAGGAGGGTCTTTAAATATTTATTACACAAATAGTCGCAGTGCTAGGAATAAGATGGACGAGTTGAGACTAGTTGCTAGTGCAGGTAACATAGACGTATTTGCCATTACTGAGACGTGGTTTAATTCAAAAAGTCGGGACATGCCTGCAGAATGTCACATTCAGGGTTTTAAATTGTTCCCAGTAGATAGAAGTGTCGGGAAGGGGGTATTAAGTCTGAAGTAACACATACAGAGTCTGTTTGGATAGAATTTTCAGAGGGGCATGAAAAATTAATTTTAGGTGTGATATACCGTCCCCCAAATTTAGATAGGGACCAGGGGAGACTACTATGGGAGGAAATTGTTAGGGCCACAAGGCACGATAATGTAGTAATTCTAGGAGACTTTAACTTTAGTCATATTGATTGGAATTTCTTGACTGGGAATTTAGAATCATACGACTTCTTAGAAGTAGTTCAGGATTGTTTTTTGAAGCAGTTTGTAAGAGATAAGATAAGATTTCGTTCGGATTTTTAACCCCGGAGGGGTAGCCACCCAGGATAACCCAAGAAAGTCAGTGCGTCATCGAGGACTGTCTAACTTATTTCCATTGGGGTCCTTAATCTTGTCCCCCAGGATGCGACCCACACCAGTCGACTAACACCCAGGTACCTATTTGCTGCTAGGTGAACAGGACAACAGGTGTAAGGAAACGTGTCAAACGTTTCCACCCGCCGGGAATCGAACCCGGGCCCTCCGTGTGTGAAGCGGGAGCTTTAGCCACCAGACCACCGGGCCACCGACAGAACCTACAAGGGGTAATAACCTGCTTGACTTAGTTCTGGCAAACAATGAATCCCTTGTTAATAATTTAGAAGTTTCAGAGGAACTGGGTGCTAGCGACCACAAATCAATTACATTTAGAATTGAATGGAAGTATGATAGTAGGGATAACTCAGTAACAGTCCCAGATTTTCGCTTAGCAGATTACGATGAGCTTAGAGAACACTTATCTGTTGACTGGGGTAACGAAGAGAGCTATCAATATGACAGTTTTCTGAACACAATACATGCTGCTCAAGAATGTTTATCCATATAAAGAAATTAGATCAAATAGAAATGACCCAAAATGGATGAATAATAGGCTGAAATATCTACTAGGGCATAAAAAAGGGAAAATTTATAGGCGTATCAAAAGAGGCGAGGGTCTCTTATGAATCAGTATATTGACATTAAGAGGGACATTATAAAGGGGATAAGAAAAGCTAAAAGGGACTATGAAATTAAAGTTGCTAGGGATTCTAAAACTAACCCAAAAAGTTTTTTCCAGGTATATAGAACAAAAGTCAGAGATAAGATAGGTCCCCTTAAAAATAACTATGGGCATCTTACTGACAAAGAGAATGAAATGTGCTCGATTTTAAATAATTATTTTCTCTCGGTTTTAACACAGGAAGACACTAATAATATTCCGGCAAATAACTTTTATAGTGGGCCAGAAGAAGATAAATTATGTAACATCACAGTCACTAGTGAAATGGTTGTGAAGCAGATAGACCGACTGAAGCAAAATAAGTCACCGGGTCCTGATGAGGTTTTTTCAAGGGTTCTAAAGGAATGCAAAATGGAAGTCTGTGAACCATTAACTGCATGTTGAGATGGCTGCTGAGATGATGCCTTGAAGATAGCCTTTTTGGAAGTCGGAGTCATCTCAACACGCAGCTCCCCAGTCATACCTCGACGTTACATCAATGCACTCAAAGGTTTAGCAGAAGACACGACCATCAGGGTCACCACCGCTGACAAAGGAGGTGGTGTTATCATGAACACTGACGATTACAGGAACAAAAAGCTCAATCTACTTAATGACCCAGATACCTACAAACCTCTCACAACTAACCAAGTGGACAACCTTACTAAAACTTTTCTTCAAAGGACTCGCCGCATTTTGAGGGGCTCAGAACAAGGGAAGAAACTTCTGCACACCATGCCCAGCAACCCCAGACCTGCCAGAATGTACGGCCTGCCAAAGACTCGCAAGCCTGGTATCCCACTGAGGCCCATATCCTCGGGAATAGGCAGTGCTCCCCACCAGCTCTCAGGAATTCTCGCAAAACACCTCTCTAAACTCTTGGGCACTATCAGTCCAGCACATCTCAAACACTCGGGTGATCTTCTCAACGCATTCGCAACATCAACATCAGGAACAAGAAACTTTCCAGCCTTGACGTGACTTCCCTATTCACCAAAGTACCTACTACACAAGCCATCGATCTCTTGCGCAGGAAAATTGACGATTCACTTGATCTTCCCATTCCAGCCAGCGATTTCATCGACCTTGTTGAACTATGTGTTGGTTTTACGTGTTTCTCTTTCGAAAATCACTCTTTCAGCAGACTTTTGGGACTACCCATGGGTTCGCCACTCAGTGCAGTCCTGGTGAACCTATACATGGAACATCTAGAAGCCGAACGTTTCTCCACCATTATTCCTTCGTCTGTCACCTGGCTCCGTTATGTTGACGACATTTCTCCTAAACTCCTAAACGCTTCAACGTTCAAGCTCTCCAAGACAAGCTCAACCAGGTCGAGCCTTCAATCCAGTTCACACTTGAAGAATAAGTCGACAACACACTTCCTTTCCTTGATGTTCTGCTCTGCAAAGCTGACCACGAACTTCGTTTTAAAGTCTATCGAAAACCCACCAACCAAAACGATCTTCTCCACTTCTACTCTCACCACGACACCAAAACCAAACGTGGTGTAATTATAGGCTTCTTCCTGCGTGCACTCAGAATCTGCAGCAACGAGTTCCTTGAGGAAGAATGCACTATAATTGAACAAGTATTTTCCAAACTCCACTATCCTCGTCACTTCATCAGAGACTGCAGACGGCGAGCATTAAACATCTTCAACACACCCAGAGAAGACACTGCCGAGAAGATACATAGTCCTTCCCACCAACTCCATTGCGAAACATGTTTCCAACATCTTTGCCAAAACATCATTCCAAGTATCTACCTCCACAACTACGACCATCAAGGACATCACCAGTAGTAGACAGGACAAGCCTCCATCCTCTGCAGGGGTATACATAATCCCTTGTAATGACTGCAACAAATTATATGTGGGCGAAACATCAAGAGACCTCCAAACACGTATTTCAGAACACCAATATGCAAGCAGGACTGACGATACAAGGAATGCCTGTGTACAACACTCGCAATTCACACAACCATTTAATTAACTACAGAAACTCAAGACTTATAGCCACAGAAGACAACACTCAATACAGAAGAATCCTGGAATCATCGTTTATCTCTATAACCAACAATTTCAACCAGAACAATGGCTTCTATAACATAGCTGAACCACTCGCCAAGAAACTTCTTCATCGCTATCCCACATAAGAACATAGAACACTGCAGAAGGTCTACTCACAACTTGTCCAATATCCCCGCCTAGCTACCCAAGACTCTATAACCCCACCCGGTAGATCATCAGATGCAGCATTCTCCACCTGACCTCAACATTCTGAACTATAAATACTCCCGTACCTTCCAACCCCAGGTAGATCCGTGTGTGACTTGAAAAAGCCCACTGTGTGGGTGAAACGTTGTCAATAAAGGATCACATTATACTGCATTTGTGTTTATATTTCCATCACCTGGGAGTGCGGGAGTGTTAGGTTTGTCAAGATCACCTGGGAGTGCTGGCGTGTTAGGTTTGTTGTCAAGATCACCTGGGAGTGTTAGGTTTGTTGTCAAGATCACCTGGGAGTGTTAGGTTTGTTGTCAAGATCACATGGGAGTGTTAGGTTTGTTGTCAAGATCACCTGGGAGTGCGGGAGTGTTAGGTTTGTTGTCAAGATCACCTGGGAGTGCGGGAGTGTTATGTTGTCAAGATCACCTGGGAGTGCTGGAGTGTTGTCAAGATCACCTGGGAGTGCGGGAGTGTTAGGTTGTCAAGATCACCTGGGAGTGCTGGAGTGTTAGGTTTGTTGTCAAGATCACCTGGGAGTGCGGGAGTGTTAGGTTTGTGTCAGCCTCCTGCTTGTGTCAGCCTCCCGTGTGTGTCAGCCTCCTGCTTGTGTCAGTCTCCCGCGTGTGTCAGCCTCCTGCTTGTGTCAGCCTCACGTGTGTGTGAGCCTCCCGTGTGTGTGAGCCTCCCGTGTGTGTGAGCCTCCCGTGTGTGTGAGCCTCCCGTGTGTGTGAGCCTCCCGTGTGTGTGAGCCTCCTGCTTGTGTCAGCCTCACGTGTGTCAGCCTGGCGTGTGTCAGCCTGGCGTGTGTCAGCCTGGTGTTCCTGGCGGGTACCACTGCTACCAGTCACCACTGGTGTTCCTGGCGGGTACCACTGCTACCAGTTACCACTGATGTTCCTGGCGGGTACCACTGCTACCAGAGTTACCACTGGTGTTCCTGGCGGGTACCACTGCTACCAGAGTTACCACTGGTGTTCCTGGCGGGTACCACTGCTACCAGTTACCACTGGTGTTCCTGGCGGGTACCACTGCTACCAGTTACCACTGGTGTTGCTAAATTACACACACGCGTAACACTTGGGTATCTTTATTGTTATACCTTTGAGTTTCGAGAGTTTTTCTACTCCCGGAGTCCTGCCATGGGCCAGGCTCGTATTGTGAAAACGTTTCGCTGCACAGTGGCTTCATCAGTCTAATACAAAGAAGAATGGTGAAGCTCAGGAGGAGTTTGAGTTAATCAGTCCCTCAGCCTGGAGTCGATGTAATCATTCCATCAGTCTTATCAAGATTGGACTGATTACTTCAAACTTCTGATCTTCACAATTCTTCTTTTATTGGACTGATGAAGCCATTGTGTGGTAAAACATTTTCTCTGTGAAGATACCCAAGTGTTGCACATGTCTTAATTTATCAAGTTGTTGGTTCTGTGAACCATTTATCTCCACCATTGGTGGTTCATGGCGTCATGTTCATGGAGAAACTTGTTTTTTGTGTTTGTTACTGTTGACTTGTGTTACTGTTGACTTGTTACTGTTGACTTGTTACTGTTGACTTGTTTTACTGTTGACTTGTTACTGTTGACTTGTTACTGTTTGACTTGTTACTGTTGACTTGTTACTGTTGACTTGTTACTGTTGACTTGTTACTGTTGACTTGTTACTGTTGACTTGTTACTGTTGACTTGTTACTGTTGACTTGTTACTGTTGACTTGTTACTGTTGACTTGTTACTGTTGACTTGTTACTGTTGACTTGTTACTGTTGACTTGTTACTGTTGACTTGTTACTGTTGACTTGTTATGTTGACTTGTTACTGTTGACTTGTTACTGTTGACTTGTTACTGTTGACTTGTTACTGTTGACTTGTTACTGTTGACTTGTGTTACTGTTGACTTGTGTTACTGTTGACTTGTGTTACTGTTGACTTGTGTTACTGTTGACTTGTGTTACTGTTGACTTGTGTTACTGTTGACTTGTGTTACTGTTGACTTGTGTTACTGTTGACTTGTATTACTGTTGACTTGTGTTACTGTTGACTTGTGTTACTGTTGACTTGTGTTACTGTTGACTTGTGTTACTGTTGACTTGTGTTACTGTTGACTTGTGTTACGTTGACTTGTGTTACTGTTGACTTGTGTTACTGTTGACTTGTGTTACTGTTGATTGTGTTTACTGTTGACTTGTGTTACTGTTGACTTGTGTTATTGTTGACTTGTATTACTGTTGACTTGTGTTACTGTTGACTTGTGTTACTGTTGACTTGTGTTACTGTTGACTTGTGTTATCATTATTGATAATAACTTGGACAGTGTAACCCTTAAACTGTCCAAACGTAGATCTACGTTTTTTTCAACATTTGAAAGTATGTAAAAAACGTAGAGCTTGTTTTTATTTTTTACATTTGAAAACGCGTAAAAAAAACTTTGATCAACGTTTTTTTTATATATTTGAAAATATGTAAAAAAAAAAAAACGTAGATGTACTTTTTGAGCAGTACACAAGTGAACATAGATCTGTTTGGTCAGTTTGTGTTAGAGGTGAAGTTACTGAGGCAGCGTCACCGAGGCGTTACTGAATGTGTCAATATTCTTAATAGGGAGCAAGAGGCCAAGAACCTAGGAAACAGCACCGGTCATTGGTTATTGTGAGATGGGGCCAAGAGCTGAACCCCGGGAAATGCAGCTGTGTGAGTGCATATCGACGAGAGAAATAATGTAGCTACTAGTATAGAGAAAGTGACAAGAGTGCACACAAGGTCACAAAGTTTCTGATCATGGGAAACGTGTAGAAACTGGACCCAAGTGCCACGTAGAGTTAACATGATGAACGTATTGCTGAAAACTGTTATTGTTTTCAATGTGTTTGTGTCTTCAGCAAACTTGTGTCACTAGATATTCCCTCATCTGTTTCATTTATGTAGATTTTAAGTAAGACATTGAACACTGAACAGTGTTGAACAGTACTTGTCTAGGTTCACATTCTAGGCTTTAACCATTCACACAAAATCGATCAGCTGTGCCTCGATCCAGTAGATAATTTTTATATTAGTTCATACCCTATGTTTTATGTCATATAACTCTTATCAGTGACCTTACTAATGTCTATATAAACAACTTAGGTAAACAAGAAACAGACTGGTACAAGACTGTCAACGTTAGATGCCGGTTACATAGGTAAACATCTTCAATGACAACTAGACATGTTACTGCTAGCGGTGCCTGATCATGCAAGCTGTGGTGGCTGTGTGCGCCCGTGGGGCACTAGATAGTAATAGTCTAGGTGATCATGGTGACTACAAGAATCGAATTGTCATTTTATTTATCAGACAAAATTGCTGATGGGGATCTTTGTCACAAGAAGACGTGGTCGGTGGTGGCAGCACTTTCTCAAGACGCAGTAACACTTCTGTTGTCTCAGGACACGTGAAGGTGAGACATCTGGTGACTGTGTGATGAACCACGGCAGCAGCGTCAGCTGACCTACCTGTCATGTAGTGTGAGGGAGACTGATGAACCAGGCTTGACCTCAGTAACTTGCTTGTTGGTTGATGTTTATAGAGGTAAGTTAAGTGCTGAAAGAACCACTTGTCCAACACATTCTCCAACTCGCCAACACGTGTAAAATCTATGACAAAAGCTGTATATTTTATCTGGCCCAGACTTAAAGCAGATGCTACTTACTGATGATGACAAAGAAATGAGCGAAATACTGAAGTAACAATACCAGTCTGTGTTCAGTGAGCCATTAATTATAATAAATATTAACACACCAAATAATGTTGTCCTAAAAGAAGCTTAAAACTCTGCCTTATGTCCACAATTTATGACATCTTGGACTCCACGCGACTTGGAAAAGTTATTGTTCCTGCTCTGACCCACACTCGTGCCACTCCACATTTATATATAAAAAAAATATGCAAGAAATCTTATCATTCAATAGGAAACTGGATAAGTATATTCACCAGGTGCCAGATCAACCAGTCTGTGATGGATATGTGGGGCACTGGGCCTGGCCCCTAGCCGGGCTCTCGGAGTAGGAAAAACTCGGAACTCATCAATGGTATATCAAAGGTAAAGCACAATCATCCTTTGCAGACAATAGTGGCATTTGTATGACTGTGTAATCCACTGAGGACACAGCAAATCTTCAGGTCAATATAAATAAAACCTTCCAGTAGGCAACAGAAAATACGATGTGTAATGAGGACAAATTTCCATTACACCGCTATGGAGAGATTAAGAAAATAAAAACCAGATTGTATTATAAGAGTGTAAGCAGCCAATACACGAAAGTGGAATATGAGGGAATTCCGAGTAATAATGTCAGAGCTTACATTGAACGATCACAATATTAATATCACATTCTGAAGGAAATTAAGAGGCAGGATAACTAGAACCTTTAAAACAAGAGATGTCACGTAAGTGATCATATTACTTGTTCTCTTCAGATTGTAATATTGTTTTGCACTAATATTGTTTTGCACTAATATTGTTTTGCACTAATATTGTTTTGCACTAATATTGTTTTGCACTAATATTGTTTTGCACTAATATTGTTTTGCACTAATATTGTTTTGCACTAATAGCCCCCTTCTTTAGACACGCAAAACAAATTGCTGATCAGGAGAATGTACAGAGAACTACTGCCTTTATAAATTCAGTCAAGCACCTAAATTATTGGAATACGCAGTGTCATATCTTTAATGAGTTCCAAGAATTTTTTTTTAATTTCCCTACGAGAGCAGCAAGGTGCTGGGCAGACTGCACAGACCTTCAATGAAAAGTAAGAGCGCAATAAGTACAAGATAGTGTGTAACGGGACCAAGGTTGTTTAAGACTCCAGTCACACATGAAGGGTATTACCACCACACCCCTGGCTCTCTTCAACACTACTTTGTTCCTTATCTTTTTTCCTGATCAACCTGGCTGTTGAACATACGTTCATGTAGCCAGCAGCACAGCAATCTTATTGATCAAGACATCAAGTAGGAGTCACGGTCAGGGACTGCTGGTGCAGTGACCCCATGTAATTATCTACCAGGAAATTACACATTAATACTGACGTAACACGTAACCTCTAATAAAATATAAATATCAATAGTAGTGTTAACGTGACTTCCTCACGCTTATTATTATTATTATTATTATTATTATTATTATTATTATTATTATTATTATTATTATTATTATTATTATTAATTTCCAGCTTGTTGGATGCCCTGGTCTGTACGAGTTCCATTGTTAGAACAAGAGTCTGTTTTTTTTTATTTTTTTTTAATACGAAGTAATGAAATGTGTTGGGGCGACGAAAATATCCTTCAATATTGTTCTGTGGTTCCATAGAACTGTTCCTTCCACCCTCGTGTGTGTTGTGTATAGCACCTGGTGAAGCTGGAGCCTTAGCTTCATGTGTGGTACCTAGTGATGCTGGTGCTCCAGCTTCATGTGTGGTACCTGGTGATGCTGGTGCTGCAGCTTCATGTGTGGTACCTGGTGAAGCTGATGCTGCAGCTTCATGTGTGGTACCTGGTGATGCTGGTGCTCCAGCTTCATGTGTGGTACCTGGTGATGCTGGTGCTGCAGCTTCATGTGTGGTACCTGGTGAAGCTGGTGCTCCAGCTTCATGTGTGGTACCTGGTGAAGCTGGTGCTCCAGCTTCATGTGTGGTACCTGGTGATGCTGGTGCTGCAGCTTCATGTGTGGTACCTGGTGAAGCTGGAGCCTTAGCTTCATGTGTGGTACCTGGTGATGCTGGTGCTGCAGCTTCGTGTGGTACCTGGTGAAGCTGGTGCTGCAGCTTCATGTGTGGTACCTGGTGATGCTGGTGCTGCAGCTTCATGTGTGGTACCTGGTGAAGCTGGAGCCTTAGCTTCATGTGTGGTACCTGGTGATGCTGGTGCTCCAGCTTCATGTGTGGTACCTGGTGAAGCTGGTGCTGCAGCTTCATGTGTGGTACCTGGTGATGCTGGTGCTGCAGCTTCATGTGTGGTACCTGGTGATGCTGGTGCTGCAGCTTCATGTGTGGTACCTGGTGAAGCTGGTGCCGCACCATCACGTGTGGTACCTGGTGATGCTGGTGCCGCACCATCACGTGTGGTACCTGGTGATGCTGGTGCTGCACCATCACGTGTGGTACCTGGTGATGCTGGTCCTGCACCATCACGTGTGGTACCTGGTGATGCTGGTGCCGCACCATCACGTGTGGTACCTGGTGATGCTGGTGCCGCACCATCACGTGTGGTACCTGGTGATGCTGGTGCCGCACCATCACGTGTGGTACCTGGTGATGCTGGTGCCGCACCATCACGTGTGGTACCTGGTGATGCTGGCCGCACCATCACGTGTGGTACCTGGTGATGCTGGTGCCTGCACCCATCACGTGTGGTACCTGGTGATGCTGGTGCCGCACCATCACGTGTGGTACCTGGTGATGCTGGTGCCGCACCATCACGTGTGGTACCTGGTGATGCTGGTGCGCACCATCACGTGTGGTACCTGGTGATGCTGGTGCCGCACCATCACGTGTGGTACCTGGTGATGCTGGTGCCGCACCATCACGTGTGGTACTTGGTGATGCTGGCGCCGCACCATCACGTGTGGTACCTGGTGATGCTGGTGCTGCACCATCACGTGTGGTACCTGGTGATGCTGGTGCCGCACCATCACGTGTGGTACCTGGTGATGCTGGTGCCGCACCATCACGTGTGGTACCTGGTGATGCTGGTGCCGCACCATCACGTGTGGTACCTGGTGATGCTGGTGCTGCACCATCACGTGTGGTACCTGGTGATGCTGGCGCCGCACCACGTGTGGTACCTGGTGATGCTGGTGCTGCACCATCACGTGTGGTACCTGGTGATGCTGGGCGCACCATCACGTGTGGTACCTGGTGATGCTGGGCCGCACCATCACGTGTGGTACCTGGTGATGCTGGCGCCGCACCATCACGTGTGGTACCTGGTGATGCTGGCGCCGCACCATCACGTGTGGTACCTGGTGATGCTGGCGCCGCACCATCACGTGTGGTACCTGGTGATGCTGGCGCCGCACCATCACGTGTGGTACCTGGTGATGCTGGTGCCGCACCATCACGTGTGGTACCTGGTGATGCTGGTGCCGCACCATCACGTGTGGTACCTGGTGATGCTGGTGCTGCACCATCACGTGTGGTACCTGGTGATGCTGGTGCTGCACCATCACGTGTGGTACCTGGTGATGCTGGTGCCGCACCATCACGTGTGGTACCTGGTGATGCTGGTGCCGCACCATCACGTGTGGTACCTGGTGATGCTGGTGCCGCACCATCACGTGTGGTACCTGGTGATGCTGGTGCCACACCATCACGTGTGGTACCTGGTGATGCTGGTGCCGCACCATCACGTGTGGTACCTGGTGATGCTGGTGCTACACCATCACGTGTGGTACCTGGTGATGCTGGTGCCGCACCATCACGTGTGGTACCTGGTGATGCTGGTGCCGCACCATCACGTGTGGTACCTGGTGATGCTGGTGCCGCACCATCACGTGTGGTACCTGGTGATGCTGGTGCCGCACCATCACGTGTGGTACCTGGTGATGCTGGTGCCGCACCATCACGTGTGGTACCTGGTGATGCTGGTGCCGCACCATCACGTGTGGTACCTGGTGATGCTGGTGCCGCACCATCACGTGTGGTACCTGGTGATGCTGGCGCTGCACCATCACGTGTGGTACCTGGTGATGCTGGCGCTGCACCATCATGTACAATAACGACAAGTTAGTGAATGAAAAAGTCTCCTATGTATAACAATTAGGTATCATTAATACCATAATGTTTCTGGTACACAGCAGGTATCTTGATACCTGGGAAGTCTCTTGCAAGTCCTCTGCTAAATGTTTAACATGACTTGTCACAAGAGGCCACGCTCACCTTGAACGTCACCTCCAGCTGCTACACTATGTATGTAGTAAGGTGTGGCCGCGTGTCTTTGTTTCATCTGAGGAATGAAGGACTGATCATCTCAAAATTACTTCAGCAGACTCCAGTGTTATTTATATTCGTCTGTATTCGACTGAAGAAGTCTGTTGCTCATGTGAAACGTTTCGGTAATACAGATAGTGTTGCAGGTGTTATGTTCCTCCTGGTGTTGGCACATCCTCCCTCATGTGTTGTGTAGCACATGATCTCTCGGACACAAGTTTGTGTGAATCCTAGTGTTAAGTCTCAGTTTTAATATCTATACTGTATAATATCAGGCAGGATGTGAAATGTAAGGTTGTGGGCACGAGCAGTAACAGCCTGCTTGATCACCTTGTCAACCAGGAAGTATGTCACATTTCTGGGTGGTGTACCGCCTCATTCCAAGACTAAATACGCCCATTTCTCTGGCTTTAAGACCTTGTTAACTGGCTTTATGCTGTGAGTCAGATTTTATTACCTGTGATTCCCAGCTCTCTGGCCCTCGTGGATATTTTTTAATTAACATCATTAAGTACACCAGCACACTTTTGCCCAACTCTTCAGTACTTCCACAAGATACTAGTGGTTTTTTTTTCACAAAAGTGGAGTTATTTTCAGAGAAGTGGAGTTATTTTCAGAGAAGTGGAGTTATTTTCAGAGAAGTGGAGTTATTTTCAGAGAAGTGGAGTTATTTTCAGAGAAGTGGAGTTATTTTCCGAGAAGTGGAGTTACTTTCCGAGAAGTGGAGTTACTTTCCGAGAAGTGGAGTTACTTTTCCGAGAAGTGGAGTTACTTTCCGAGAAGTGGAGTTACTTTCCGAGAAGTGGAGTTACTTTCCGAGAAGTGGAGTTACTTTCCGAGAAGTGGAGTTACTTTCCGAGAAGTGGAGTTACTTTCCGAGAAGTGGAGTTTTACTTTTCCGAGAAGTGGAGTTACTTTCCCAGAAGTGGAGTTACTTTTCCAGAAGTGGAGTTACTTTCCCAGAAGTGGAGTTACTTTCCCAGAAGTGGAGTTACTTTCCCAGAAGTGGAGTTACTTTCCCAGAAGTGGAGTTACTTTCCCAGAAGTGGAGTTACTTTCCCAGAAGTGGAGTTACTTTCCCAGAAGTGGAGTTACTTTCCCAGAAGTGGAGTTACTTTCCCAGAAGTGGAGTTATTTTCCCAGAAGTGGAGTTTACTTTCCTGAAGTGGAGTTACTTTCCCAGAAGTGGAGTTACTTTCCCAGAAGTGGAGTTACTTTCCCAGAAGTGGAGTTACTTTCACAGAAGCGGAGTTATTTTCACAGAAGCGGAGTTACTTTTATCATTTTCCGTGGAGGTGAGCAACAACGGTTGGCTAACACACAGCTACTTGTTTTTACTGGTGGTGAGCAGAGGGTCAGCAGGAGAGGATGGCACTTGTTCATGTGTTTCTCCGTGTCTGTCTTATTGGGGGGGGGGGTAGATGTCTTGTGATTTCACCTCTGGAAAATGGAATGCTCTGTAGTTAGTATCTGTAATATTCTGACTATTATTCCCTCAAGGAAAACGGCTAACTAATGTCATGTACATTTTCTGTATACATATGTATGATCTTGCAACAGAACTAACATAACCTAAACTTTTTAAAACTTACACTTATAATACTTAGTTTATTTAACTTATCAAGATTTTGCGTAACACGAGTTTAATTCCTTGTGGAAAATGGAGGGAATCTTGAGGTGATTGTATTCCATAAATATAGTGACTTTTGACAGGTGAACTTCCCTGTGGCCCGGTCCATGATCAGGCCTCGTGGTGGATCAGGGCTCGATCAACCAGGTTGTTACTGCTGGCCGCACGTAAATCGACATACGAACCACAGCCCGGCTGGCCAGTTACTGACTTCAGGTACCTGTCCAGTGTCTTCTTAAAGACAGCCAGGGTTTATCGGTAATCCCCGTTATGTATGCTGGGAGGCAGTTGAACGGCCTTGGACCCCTGACACTTATTGTGTTGTCTCATCGCGTACTCGTGGCACCCCTGCTTTTCATTGGGGGATGTTACACCGCCTGCCGAGTCTTTTGCTTTCGTATGGAATGATTTCCGTGTGCAGATTTGGTTCTAGTCCCTCTTAAGATTTTCCTGTGTATATTATCATGCATCTCGCCTTCGTTCCAAGGAGTACATGTCAAGGGACTTCAACCGTTTCCAGTAATTTAGATGTTGGAGGATGCTCGGTCGCCGCCACAGTCACTCAAACACCAGGCTGGGTATACACGTTAAGAACTATACCGAACATGTAAGTCCTTGTAAGAACGTATTAAAACACTTCGTCACTTGTGGGTCGTCCATGATCAAGGTGAGCTGAGTGTCTCACTTGTGGGGTCGTCCATGATCAAAGTGAGCTGAGTGTCTCACTTGTGGGTCGTCCATGATCAAAGTGAGCTGAGTGTCTCACTTGTGGGTCGTCCATGATCAAGGTGAGCTGAGTGTCTCACTTGTGGGTCGTCCATGATCAAGGTGAGCTGAGTGTCTCACTTGTGGGTCGTCCATGATCAAGGTGAGCTGAGTGTCTCACTTGTGGGTCGTCCATGATCAAGGTGAGCTGAGTGTCTCACTTGTGGGTCGTCCATGATCAAGGTGAGCTGAGTGTCTCACTTGTGGGTCGTCCATGATCAAGGTGAGCTGAGTGTCTCACTTGTGGGTCGTCCATGATCAAGGTGAGCTGAGTGTCTCACTTGTGGGTCGTCCATGATCAAGGTGAGCGTGAGTGGTCTCAATATAGTGGGTCGTTCGTCCATGATCAAGGTGAGCTGAGTGTCTCACTTGTGGGTCGTCCATGATCAAGGTGAGCTGAGTGTCTCACTTCTCTTGTATGGGTCGGGGCCATGATCAAGTGAGCTGAGTGTCTCACTTGTGGGTCGTCCATGATCAAAGTGAGCTGAGTGTCTCACTTGTGGGTCGTCCATGATCAAGGTGAGCTGAGTGTCTCACTTGTGGGTCGTCCATGATCAAGGTGAGCTGAGTGTCTCACTTGTGGGTCGTCCATGATCAAGGTGAGCTGAGTGTCTCACTTGTGGGTCGTCCATGATCAAGGTGAGCTGAGTGTCTCACTTGTGGGTCGTCCATGATCAAGGTGAGCTGAGTGTCTCACTTGTGGGTCGTCCATGATCCAGCAACAGTGACAGGGATGAGAATAGTTGTAGATGAATGGTTCAGAGAAACGAGACGTTGATAAATTAATCACATGTGCAAGTCTTGGGTGTCTTTATTGAGGAAACGTTTCGCCTGTATTAGGCTTCTTCAGTGGCATACAGAGGAGGCAGCAGAAGCAGTGAAGATGTAAAGACTATGTAATTAGTCCATTACCCTCAAAGATGTATTTTTGAGGTTGTGAGTCGCTCAACCTGGAGAAGTTGTGCTCTGAAGTCTGGAGCAATGTTAAGCTGAGGCAACACTGCACACTTGTATCCTGTCACAGCCGGGACTGACTACCTCAAACCTACGTCTTGGACAGTGATAAATGATTACATCATCTTTACATCTCTAATGGTTCTTTTACCTCCTCTATATTCGACTGAAGAAGTCTACTGTGTAGACGAAACGTTCGGAATAAATATACGTAAGTGTTGGACATGTGTTTAAGTTATTAACTTGTCGGTATTGTATAGCATTATCATATTGACAGTAGTGTTGCACGAGACTCATGGCCAGGAAGAACACACTCAGAATCTTGGAATTAACACTTATCTGTATATGTAAGTTTCAACCAGAAGAACGGCTTTTACAACCTAAGTGAACACCTTGCCAGGGAACTTCTTCATCGTTATCCTGCATCATAACATACACACTCGCCCGTCCTGTATACCTCACTCTCAAATCCAACCTGGCCAACATTTTCCACTTGACTCTCCACACTATATATACTCATGTACAACTGTTTGTGACTTGATAAAGTCCACTGTGTGGGCGAAACGTACTCAATAAAGGATCACAGTATACTGCATTTGTATTTATTTTTCCATCCTAATTTGTAGTCTCTGTATGTCATGTGAGCGTGCGTCCCGCAAGTACCTGTACCGTCACGCCGCCCTACCTGTCTGGAGTCTACCTGGAGGTTATTCCGGGGATCAACGCCCCCGCGACCCGGTCCACGACCAGGCCTCCCGGTGGATCAGGGCCTGATCAACCAGGCTGTTACTGCTGGCCGCACGCAGTCCAAAGTATGAACCACAGCCCGTCTGATCCGGCACTGACTTTAGGTATCTGTCCAGCTCCCTCTGAATGGCAGCCAGGGACCTATTGGTAATTCCCCCTATGCTTGGGGGGAAGGGCTGTTGAACATCTTGGACCCCGGACATTTTGTGGTGTTTTTCTCTTAGTGTACCAAATGGCGCCCTACTTTTAATTGGGGGTATTTTGCATCGCCTGCCCAGTCATTTACTTCGTAGGGAGTGATTTCTGTGTGCAGATTCGGACCATTTCTTCTAGGATTTTTCCAAGTGTAGATTATGATACATCTCTCTCACTACGTTCCAACGAGTACAAGTCAAGTACTTCCAAGCGTTCCCAGTAGTTTAAAGGGGCTAGACAGAACTTATGCCCTGCAGTAAAGGATCTCTGTACACTCTCTAGATCTGCAATTTCACCTGCTTTAAATGGAGATGTTAATGTACAGCAATATTCCAGCCTAGAAAGAACAAGTGATTTGAAAAGGATCATCAATGGCTTGGCATCTCTCGTTTTGAATGTTCTCATTATCCATCCTATCATTTTCTTCGCAGTTGTGATCGTGGCACTGTTGTGATCCTTGAAAGTGAGATCCTCAGACATTACCACTCCCAGGTCCTTCACATTACTTTTCCGCTCTGCTGTATGGCCAGAGTCTGTAGTATACTCAGTTCTAGTTATTATTTCCTCCAGTTTTCCATAACGGAGTAGTTGGAATTTGTCTTCATTGAACATCATATTGGTCTGTTACCCATTGAAAAACTTGGTTTATATCTTCTTGGAGGTCCAATATTTAGTACGAAACTACAGTAGGAAAAACCTGCAACCAACTTTAGTGTGAGTTTTGATTTTTGGTGCTTTTATGTTTTATCTTGGTTTATCTAACTTCTGCATTTTAATGTATGTTATAATTGATTGCTTTTGTATAGCACAAAAGAAAGGTTGGTGATAGGACAGGTATATTACATACCTTGTGTTTGTGTTTGTGTTTTGTGTTTGTGTGTTTGTGTTTGTGTGTTTTGTTTGTGTGTGTGTTGTGTGTGTGTGTGTTTGTGTGTGTGTTTGTGTGTGTGTGTGTGTGTGTTTGTACTCACCTAGTTGAGGTTGCGGGGGTCGAGTCCGAGCTCCTGGCCCCGCCTCTTCACTGATCGCTACTAGGTCACTCTCCCTGAGCCGTGAGCTTTATCATACCTCTGCTTAAAGCTATGTATGGATCCTGCCTCCACTACATCGCTTCCCAAACTATTCCACTTACTGACTACTGTGGCTGAAGAAATACTTCCTAACATCCCTGTGATTCATCTGTGTCTTCAGCTTCCAACTGTGTCCCCTTGTTGCTGTGTCCAATCTCTGGAACATCCTGTCTTTGTCCACCTTGTCAATTCCTCTCAGTATTTTGTATGTCGTTATCATGTCCCCCTATCTCTCCTGTCCTCCAGTGTCGTCAGGCTGATTTCCCTTAACCTCTCCTCGTAGGACATACCTCTTAGCTCTGGGACTAGTCTTGTTGCAAACCTTTGCACTTTCTCTAGTTTCTTCACGTTGCTTGGCTAGGTGTGGGTTCCAAACTGGTGCCGCATACTCCAATATGGGCCTAACGTACACGGTGTACAGGGTCCTGAATGATTCCTTATTAAGATGTCGGAATGCTGTTCTGAGGTTTGCTAGGCGCCCATATGCTGCAGCAGTTATTTGGTTGATGTGCGCTTCAGGAGATGTGCCTGGTGTTATACTCACCCCAAGATCTTTTTCCTTGAGTGAGGTTTGTAGTCTCTGACCTCCTAGACTGTACTCCGTCTGCGGCCTTCTTTGCCCTTCCCCAATCTTCATGACTTTGCACTTGGTGGGATTGAACTCCAGGAGCCAATTGCTGGACCAGGTCTGCAGCCTGTCCAGATCCCTTTGTAGTTCTGCCTTGTCTTCGATCGAGTGAATTCTTCTCATCAACTTCGTCATCTGCAAACAGGGACACCTCAGAGTCTATTCCTTCCGTCATGTCGTTCACAAATACCAGAAACAGCACTGGTCCTAGGACTGACCCCTGCGGGACCCCGCTGGTCACAGGTGCCCACTCTGACACCTCGCCACGTACCATGACTCGCTGCTGTCTTCCTGACAAGTATTCCCTGATCCATTGTAGTTGCCTTCCCTGTTATCCCTGCTTGGTCCTCCAGTTTTTTGCACCAATCTCTTGTGTGTGTGTGTGTGTGTGTGTGTGTGTGTGGTGTGTGTGTGTGTGTGTGTGTGTGTGTGTGTGTGTGTGTGTGTGTGTGTGTGTTTGTGTGGTGTTTGTGTGTGTGTGTTTGTGCGTTTTTTGTGCGTTTGTGTGTGTGTGTGTGTGTTTGTGTGTGTTTGTGTGTATGCGTGTGTGTGTATGTGTGTGTGTGTGTGTGTGTGTGTGTGTGTGTGTGTGTGTGTGTGTGTGTGTGTGTCTGGGGTGTAGGTGTGTGTGTGTGGGGGGGTGTGTGTGTGTGGGTGGGTATGTGTGTGTGTGTGGGTGGTATGTGATGTGTGTGTGTGTGTGTGTGTGTGCGTGCGTGGGTGGGTGTGCGAGTGTTTTTATTAAGGAGATTTGTTGCACAGTCTGTCATTTTGAGGTCTTGGAACTCGTAATTGCCATTGATTTGTCAAATATTTGGTGTGGAATGTAGTTTTGTGTTGCAGTGTGCACAGGTTAGTGTCGTCTGGTATGCTGCTGCAACAATAAAATGTCTGGCTCGCCTGAGCATTAATCTAAAGTTTAGTTGCCAGTCTTTGATACAAAATATCAGCCACAAATATTTCCCAAAATAAGCACAAGATAATGAAATTCCACGACTTGTCAGTGTGGAAATGTAAACTTATTTCTGTGTTTCACAGAAGTTTGACAAGGGATGAGTTTGTTGTAGCAGCCGTGAAGGTCTTGTAGATGTCCTCTGAACCAAGATTCCATGATGTTGCAGTGTCTGACAACTTTCATATTGTCGGTATTTTATACATTTCTTGCACAACTTGTCAGACACTGCAACATCATGGTATCTTGGTTCAGAGGACATCTACAAGACCTTCTTCACGGCTGCTGCAACAAACCCATCTCTTTGGGTATGACATACTTCCACTGGGGAATCCCGCCTACCAGTGACTATGCCCTCGTCTGCTGCCCGTCCCTATCCACTGACGCCTATATAACCGCCAGTCTTCCTGCCTGTGCTCCAGAATCTCCACCACCACGATGCTGTGAACACTAACACCAAGGCTGAGGCACTGATTACCTCATTTTTTGTATATAGTTCTACTGTCTAATTATGTTCTAGAATTTGTATTGATAAAGCCACTGGATGGCGAAACGTCTACAATAAAGATATCCAGATGTTGTACATGTGTCTTAACTTTCATAGTGTTTTTCTCATTTTCGTTATTTTGAATTTATTTTTCTCATTCTTCATAGATACATCTTAGAAATTCAAACTGTATTGGTGTATCTTCCTTGTGATGTATTTGCAGTGACGTTTCCAAGTTGTATACATACAACAATTATATGTCTAGATTCTAGACTCTAGAATGAGTGGAACAATCTATTTTGAAGGGCCACTGAAGCTAGACTCCTGGGTGGCTTCGGAAATACATTATTGAATCTAAACTTTGGGTAGTTTTAAAAAATGGTTGCAACAATGTGTGCAACCTGCAGTGCAAGCACAAGTGACTTCTGCATTTTTTTTGTAGCTTTTGCAATTTGCATTCGTATTATCCTGTGTAACAAGTATAGTTACCTGACATCTATGTTCAGGTCTTATTATTGGTGTTTATATTGTAATGAAAATTGATCTTTGCTTCTAGCAGTAACTTTAATATCTTTATACACCTAATATCCATCCTGTTGGCGGCAGTCACCCCAGACCCATGGTGTTGGCGGCAGTCACCCCAGACCCATGGTGTTGGCGGCAGTCACCCCAGACCCATGGTGTTGGGGGCAGTCACCCCAGACCCATGGTGTTGGCGGCAGTCACCCCAGACCCATGGTGTTGGCGGCAGTCACCCCAGACCCATGGTGTTGGCGGCAGTCACCCCAGACCCATGGTGTTGGCGGCAGTCACCCCAGACCCATGGTGTTGGCGGCAGTCACCCCAGACCCATGGTGTTGACGGCAGTCACCCCATGTCATGTGGGGTTCGAAACGTGGATTGGGTAAAAATACTCACGTAGGCTGGTAGTACGTATATTATAATGACGGAAGTATGGGAAGCGCCACAGCCGGCCTGCCTCTCTGCTCTCTATCGTAAGACTGACTCATGAGTGCTTATGGGCGAGGGGGTGTTTGAAATCCTGCTATGGTCAGCAGCAATATGAATACAGTCAGTGATTCAAGCAGAGACGGTTGGTAGTGAGTCATCTACTGGTACACTGGTTACTAGGAACTGGTACTACTACTGAGAGCTCAGCGACGCTAACGTATGTCGTCCCGACATACAACTAATACAAACTAGAGATGGCGGGTTTATACGGCTTGGGCTGATTCTATACAATGTCAAAGTACACAACAATTGAACATTATAACATACATAAGTAGAACATTGAAATGGAAGCTTACGTAACTGAAACTGTAATGCAATACAAGGTATAATATAGCACAACTCATCGAATGAAACTCAACGCTGAGATTACACAATAGAAGTGATAAAAAAAAATTGATCGATCGATCTGTATTCATGTGATCTAACGGATTCTGAGGAAGGAAAATATACAAAGAAAGAAGTGTTTTAACAGAAAGGCAGATTTCGGTGCACTCAAATCTAGACTGTTAACTCTCAGAATTCGGAGAGAACGTGAACACACAAAAAAAATCTTGAATGCTGATAAGTTGATACTGTAATTATTCATCTATATAGGTTATTTACATTTAATCCCAACTCTGCTAGGGTGAGATTGACATATGCAGAATGGGTGTCATCTCTGGGAGGATCAAACTCTGTAGCACTGGCTAACTCATGCTGTATTTGAGGCAAATCTGAATTGGTAGCTACAAATGATACTTGAGGATTTCTCAATACCTGTCGTGTACGTAGGGAATAACGACATTCAGGTTGATCGTCTGACTGAGTATCAGAGGAAGAGAGTACGGGAAATCAGGAGGATTGTCAGAGTCTGTCACATTAGTCTGGGTTGGAACATCATTATCATCACATACTAACTTCATATGATCTAAATGCGATTCTTTATACTGACCAGTACTAATTTCTCTAACCTTATACTTATTACCAGTGAGATGTTCAACTACTCGATAAGGACCAACAAACTTTTGATCAAGCTTTGGCATTGCAGACGTTTTGTTAAAGTTAATCAGCATAACTCTCGAACCTACTTTGATTTTGGATGGCTTTGCTCGAGTGTTTGTGACTCTTGTAAATTCTGCTGTTGATTTATGAAGTGTTTCACAGATTCTTCTAAAAACACTTTGAGCTAAGCTGGTACGAGTTGCTATGAAATCATCAGGGTTGTAATTTGGTTTCAGATTAGAATATAGCAACTCATAAGGCAAACATTTATCTACACCATACAATGCATAATGTGGAGTGTCACCTATAGAAACATTGTAAGCAGAATTTATAGCACACTGCAACATCAGGTATAACTTCATCCCAAGTTTCACTGTTGGGATTGATAGTGGCTCTCAAGACATCAAGTACTTTCTTATTGGTTCATTCCGCTAACCCATTGCTGGCAGGATGATGAGGAACAATGGTGATTTAGAGATCTTGTACAAGGTACACAAATTTTCAAGAATCTCATTACAGAATTCACCTCCATTTTTCTGTTACTGGGGACTTAGGGGTGGTATGCCTGCAGATAATGCGTTCTTTAAACGCTTTAGCTACTGTCTCGGCAGTCTTATCTGCAATAGGAACTAACTCACAATATCTGGTGAAATGGTCTACCATAACACACACATGTTTGTTGCCCTGGAGGGAACATTGGAAATTAGTTAACAAATCTAGCGCAACTCTTTCCCAAGGTTCGCTAGTGGTTGGATATACTTGGATTGGATTAGGACCATTAGCATTACCTTTATGTTGCATGCAGACACTACATTTCTTAACATACTCAGAAATATCAGTTGCCATACGAGGCCAAAAGTATTTCAATCTGGCTTGTTTTACTGAACGATCCATACCAGGGTGTGCAACACCTGGTACATCGTGAACTAGCTGTAAGGCTACATTCACTAGTGACTGTGGAAATTACTAACTGGTATACTCTTGCTAGAGTACCCAACTCGGCTGTTCGATACAGTAATTCTTGGTTCATGACAAAGTCACTGATGGGTGCCGGTGGCTTCAGTCAGAATAAGATCTTCCTGGAGCAGGAATCGAATCGCACCAGATCACATGGGATCTGTTCGTTGAGCATACTTTACATCCTCAGCACTAAATGGAGGGTCTGCAGTTACTATACTAACATGTTGCGATAAGGCATCAGCGACTACATTTGCTTGCCAGGTAAGTGTTCAAAGGTGGGATTGAACTCTTGGATAGTCAAGGTCCATCTGGCTAACCTTCCAGTAGGTTGTTTGTTCTGGAATAAAGGTATCAGTGGAGCATGGTCTGTCAAGACATGAACAGAGTACTGATAAATAATGTCTCGGAAGTGCTTTAAAGACCATACTATTGCTAAAGCTTCTTGCTCAGTTACTGTATAATTACGTTCAGCCTTTGTAAGGACTCGGCTAGCAAATGCAACTGCGTTGTACTTGCCATCGGTCTTCTGAGCTAGTACGGCGCCTATGCCAGTTGAACTAGCATCAGTTGTCAGATAGAAGGGCTTAGAAAAATCTGGAAATTTCAAAACTGGAGCAGATGTTAGCTTTTCTTTAGAGTTTGGAAATGCTCTTTCTTGACGGAAGGTCCAAACAAAAGGAGCATCTTTCTTAAGCAACTCAGTTAGAGGAGCATCTATGGAAAAAAAATTTGGGCATAAAAGATCTATAAAAACCTGCTAAGCCCACAAAGGATCTTACGGCATCAGCAGTTTTGGGAGTTGGAAAATTTAGTACTGCAGTTACTTTACTTTGGTCAGTCGTAACCCCTCTAGGAGTGACTACGTGACCAAGAAACTTAATTTCTGATCTGAAAAATTGACATTTAGACAGTTTGATCTTTAAATTGGCTTCTTCAAGCTTACCAAGTACTACATCAAATCTTTTCAAGTGTGTATCCATGTCTTTAGACATGACGATTACGTCATCTAAGTACACCATAAGTGCATTACCTATGAGACCTCTAAAGATTAGTCATGAGCCTTGAGAACGTGATAGGGGAGGATCGTAATCCAAACGCCATACGGAGGAAGTGATAATGACCTGTAGGAGTGGAGAATGCAGTTAGCTCTTGGCTGTCCTCGTGAAGAGGGACTTGCCAAAACCCTTGTAACAAATCCAGGGTTGAAAAGACTTTATCTCTGATGTTACGTAAAAGATCACCCAGTACAGGGAGTGGAAAGCGATCTGGAATAGTTTTCGCGTTTAACTTCCTAAAGTCAATTAATGGGTGCCAAGTACCATCCTTCTTAGGTACTAGGATCAAGGGCGCATTCCAAGGTGAATTGCTAGGTGCAATAACTCCATCATCAAGCATTTGATTAATTAATTCTTCTGCGGCAGCAACTTGTGAATGAGGCATTCTGTACGCAGGTATGTAGATAGGTCTAGTACCAGGTTCAAGTGGAATACGATGGGACAATAAGTTCGTTATACCCATCTTCTCACCTGGTAAGGCAATGGCTTTACGACGTTTGTTCAACAGAGTCAACAAACGCTTGACTTCATCTGGGAAGTCAGTGGGAGCTAAGTCTTTCTCCTCAACTGGTGGAACAGATTGATCCAGTGAAGTGGATGAGGTCTCCCCGGCAGAAATAGCACCGACCCACTGGTCAGGTGACAACTCATCCTCTACCTGAACAGGGTAAGGATAGTGAACAAGGTCAACAAGATTGGTATTAACTCTGAGACGAACACTGTGACCAGAAGTGTTGGCTAGGAAGAAATGGATCTTACTATCTCTTACAACATGTAAGGATGGTTCAACAAATAGACCTTTTACTTTGCAAGAATCACTGTCAACTAGGACGTTATCACCATCTGGAACACTAGGAACAACAACAGACACTCTAGTGAGGGCACTAGCCGCGACAGAAACGTCTTTCTGCAGACGGCATGTGACATCAACAAGAGATGGCATTACTAGTTGCAAGTAATTGTTTTCCGACAAGGCATCCCCTGTGGAGAAACTACTAAATTGAACTAGCAGACATTGCAGGGATAGGCTCAGCACTCAAGGTAGTCAGAGCGTCCTGGGACACTTGAGGTAACTGGACACTATCTTGCAAGTCTGAAGTTGCAGGAACACAGACAGGAGTGACAGGATCATCAGTGCCTGACCGCTTGGGTACGCTACTGGAAAATGCACTGGCCTGTAAGGACTTAATTCGAATGTCATACTCTGCGGCAGTATGGCAGATCTCCGGATCCAAGCTGGTAACCCCAAATGGTACGATCAAGTCATCAATTTGGGCATGCCATCGATAAGGGTCGAGCACAATGCGTAAGTCTCGCATGGAAGCAAATCCCAGTAGAAGGTTACCAGGGAAAGTAATCTGGTCGACAACAAGGAAGGAAGCAGTGAAGTCTCTACCTTGGATAGAAAAAGTTAGGGAAGTCTGACCTCGGACACGCAGGTGAGAACCAGCTACTCCACTAAGGGAGGACACATGAGTCGGTTCTACGAGAAGGACATGTCGTAACTGCTTATCCTTAAACAAACTAGACCTGATAATATTGACTTGCGCACCAGAGTCCATGAACAAATGAAAAGGGCGCATTATGAACAGATGCTTGCACTATAGGGCCTATGGTTGCATTGGAAGTTATGTGCAAACAAAAGGTGGGTTGTCATCAGAAAAGACTTGTTCCACTTCATCCCCAAAATCATTTATGTCAGAGACATGTGAAGCAACATCATCAGCAGGATTGTCATTCTCGAGACTGCTTAAGGCTTCAAAGGAATTGTGAACGGGAATGGTGTACTCATTATCACCTACTGTCACCATGGGACGGTTTGACTGGGGCGCTCGAATTCCCCCGAATTGGAAGAATGAGCCTGGTTCTGGTTATTTTGAGAATTGGAAGAATGAGCCTGGTTCTGGTTATATTGAGAACCACGATATCTGTTTCCTCTACGGGTTCTGCGGTCACCCCAGACCCATGGTGTTGGCGGCAGTCACCCCAGACCCATGGTGTTGGCGGCAGTCACCCCAGACCCATGGTGTTGGCGGCAGTCACCCAGACCCATGGTGTTGGCGGCAGTCACCCCAGACCCATGGTGTTGGCGGCAGTCACCCCAGACCCATGGTGTTGGCGGCAGTCACCCCAGACCCATGGTGTTGGCGGCAGTCACCCCAGACCCATGGTGTTGGCGGCAGTCACCCCAGACCCATGGTGTTGGCGGCAGTCACCCCAGACCCATGGTGTTGGCGGCAGTCACCCCAGACCCATGGTGTTTTGGCGGCAGTCACCCCAGACCCATGGTGTTGGCGGCAGTCACCCCAGACCCATGGTGTTGGCGGCAGTCACCCCAGACCCATGGTGTTGGCGGCAGTCACCCCAGACCCATGGTGTTGGCGGCAGTCACCCCAGACCCATGGTGTTGGCGGTAGTCACCCCAGATCCATGGTACTGTGAGTGTCGCTTTCTTTGCTCTTCTGTATTCCTTATGTTATCATCGTCCAGTATTTTTATTGCTAGGCCTTAGCTGTGTTAGGCGTGGTGCACATCGTGTACACTGAGGCGAGTGTGGGAGAGCCTGTGGTAGGTGTGGTGCACATCGTGTACACTGTGAGGCGAGTGTGGGAGAGCCTGTGGTAGGTATGGTGCACATCGTGTACACTGTGAGGAGAGTGTGGGAGAGCCTGTGGTAGGTGTGGTGCACATCGTGTACACTGAGGCGAGTGTGGGAGAGCCTGTGGTAGGTGTGGTGCACATCGTGTACACTGTGAGGAGAGTGTGGGAGAGCCTGTGGTAGGTATGGTGCACATCGTGTACACTGAGGCGAGTGTGGGAGAGCCTGTGGTAGGTATGGTGCACATCGTGTACACTGTGAGGAGAGTGTGGGAGAGCCTGTGGTAGGTATGGTGCACATCGTGTACACTGTAAGGAGAGTGTGGGAGAGCCTGTGGTAGGTATGGTGCACATCGTGTACACTGTGAGGAGAGTGTGGGAGAGCCTGTGGTAGGTATGGTGCACATCGTGTACACTGTGAGGAGAGTGTATGGATGTGATGGTAGTAGCGTGATTGTGGTGGTGGTGGTAGGTTGATGATGGTAACTGGTTGTAACGAATTGTGTGTGATTGTGTTGAGTTGATGTTGGTACCTGAAGTCTACTTGGAGGGTGTTTCGGGGGTCAATGCCCCCGCGGCTCGGTCCTCGACCAAGCCTCTTGGTTAATCAGAACATGATTAACCAGGCTGTTACTGCTTGTTGGCCGCACGCAGTCCGGTGCCAGACAAACCGGGCACTGACTTTAGGTGTCTGTCCACTTCGCTCTTGACAGTCAGGAATTTATTTGTTATTCCCTTATGTATGATGGGAGGCTGTTGAACAGTCTTGGGCCCCAGACACTTACTGTGCTTTCTCTAGTATACTCACGGCACCCCTGCTTTTCATTGGGGGGATGCACCACCGTCTGCCTAGTCTTGTGCTTTCGTACATAGTGATTTGTGTGTGCGGATTTGGGAGTAGTCCCTCTAGGATTTTCCAGGTGTAAATTATGACGCATCTTTCTCGCCTGCGTTCCAAGGAGTACAGATTAAGGCAGGGGTTCCCAACCTGGGGTGCTCGGCCCCCCCCCCCTGGGGGTGCGAGACATCATTCCAGGGGGTGCGAGAAGCGTCCATCACTTGATGATGGAGAGCTGAAAGAAAATCTTAGATCTGCGCTCAAGTCGTGCTCTTGAAATGCAATTTGAGAGTAAAACTTTGGAAGAGTATTGGTGCTCGGCTGTGGTTCTGTTTCCAGACTTTGTCAAACTGCACTAACTCTGCTCATTCCATTTGCCACAACTTATGTGAATCAGGATTTAGTGCTCTTTTGTCAATAAGACAAAATCTAGAAATCGTTTGAATGCACAGGCAGACATGCGTGTTGCTATCACCAACAGTTCCCCGTTTTGAAAAACTCTCAAGCAAGAAAAAGGAACAAAAGAGTCATTGAATTAAAATGGTTTCGCAAACTTTTTGGAAGTCAGTCTTTTGATTTTATTATCTTGTACATATTTAAAGAAAGTAACTATTTTTTGCATGGTATATTCAAATGTTAATCGGAGACATCCTTTCTTGTCCATATGTTTGATTTTTTACATATTAAAAAAAAATTTCCTTTCTAAAGGTTTGAAAGTTAGTTCTTGATTTGACTTTTTTTATATATATTTCAAGGAAGAGTTATTATTTTTGTAAGGTGTATTCAAATATCATTCTGTGATATGTTTCTTTTCTGTAAGTCTTATGTTTGTTCACATATTATATTAGAAAGTGAAATAAATACCTTCTTTTGATAAAATTTAGTATGGTTCCACAACTTTTATCCTTGAACAAAGTTTAAATTGCAGGGGGTGCGAGGATAGAGCAAAAATTTGATAGGGTTGTGGAAGTAAGAGAAGGTTGGCAACCACTGGATTAAGGGAATGTACAGCGGCTCTCTACATTCTCCAGATTTGCAATTTTAGCTGCCTTGAATAGGGCTGTTAGTGTACAGTAGTATCCCAGCCTAGACACTTGAAGATGATCATCATTGTCATGGTATCTCTTGTTTTGAAAGTTCTCAATATCCATCCTATTATTTTCCTCGCGGTTAGGATAATGGCGCTGCTGTGATCCTCCACATTATCATTTCCAAGTCCTTCACATTAGTTTTTCGCTCCTATGTGTGGTTTGATTTTTTATATACTCCTTTCTAGCTATTATTTTCTCAAGTTTTCCCTAATGACGTAACTAAAATTTGTCCTTATTGAACATAATGTTTTCGGCGGATCATTGGAAAACTTGGTTTATATCCGCTAGGAGATTTACCGTATCCTCAGTGGGTGGAACTAACACTTAGGCACATTCTAGTATCGTCTGCTAAGGAAGACACTGAGATATGGTTTACATTTCTGTCTGTCAAATATGAGGATGAGGAAAAGGATGGGGGAGAGTACTGTACCTTGTGAAACACAGCTGTTTGCTGTGGCAATCTTTGACTTTGCTATTTTTACGACTACTATTTGTCTGTTGGTCAGAAAGTTGAAGATCCATTTGCATAATTTTCCAGTTATTTCTTTAGCACACATTTTGTGCGCTATTACACCATGGGTATATTACATCTACATCTTGTTTGTCCTCCAGTGCATCCAAGACCATATCACTGTGGTCCAGTAATTGCGAGAGGCAGGAGACAACACAAAGGGTAGTAGTTTTTTTTTTTTTTTATTCGCCGGTATTCTCCCGGCCCGGGTCTTTTCCAAGTAGTGGTGACCCGGCCTTGGCTCCCTATCTGGGGAGTGTCTCGAGACTTAAGTCTCCCATGGGAGGAGGTACAGTACCTCCTCATCTTTGGGACCAAGTGTCCCCAGGCCTAGCCACATTCCCCGCCCTCACGGGGCTCGTAGAGAGAAGCTAGGCCTCTGGTCTGCCATCTACCCCGCCTCAAAGGGGCTCGTGGGGATGGCAGTCTTATGAGCTGCAGATGGTAGCAAGCTCAGGCTGTGAAGGGTAGTAGTAAAACGGCAAAATCCAGCATCAGCGAGGTAAACAGCTCGCTTCTCTAAGACACTATTCAGGCACCTCAGATGTTTCTTATCCTCATAACAGACATAGATAAAACCTCCTCACAGTTTTGTATCATCATTTATGGATGACATTAAAATAAATATGAAAGTCACCTGGGTAGAAGACGAGAGAAAATTACATAGTTTTCCAGTGGGTAGTGAAGAACAACATGGTGTTCAGTAGTGATAAGCTCCAGCTGATTAGGTATGGAGGGGATGAAGATCTCGTGGGATACTGTATAAAAAAACCGTAGATGATCGTCAAATAAAATGAAAGGAGTATGTGATAGACCTGGAAGTAATAATGTCGGCTGACCTTTCAGAGAACACAATAAGGCAATGTCACGACAGCCAGGAAAATGTCGGGTTGGATGATAAGAACTTCCAAATAAGAGAAATTGTGAAAATGGTGACAATATTCAAATTGCTTGTGCTCTATTGTTAGTGTTGGCCGCTCCGTTCAAGGCGGGAGAAATATCAGAGCTGAAACAGATGAAGATTAATTACGGCTGCAAAGAACCTAAATACATTGAAATTACTGGAAACGTCTGCAAGTCCTAATTAATATGTACTTGTTGGAATGGAGAAAGGAAATGTACAAAATTTATACGTGGAAGGCACAGTACATGAAGGTCTTGTATCAGCCTGTACACTGCCATGACCTACTGGAGTGAGAGATATGGTAGGAAGTGTAAGATAGACCCAATGAAGGGCAGGAGCGCTGTGGACACAATAAAAGAACATTGTATCAGCATCCGTGGACCAGGATGGTTCAACATCTGATCTAGAAGATATCAGAAACACTTCTGGGACAAGTGTACAAATCTCCAAGAGACATCTTTTAAGGTATCTCTACCAGGTGCCAGATCAACCAGGCTGTGATAGATATGTTGACCAGCAAGCCGTGTGAAGTAACAGTCTCGTTGACCATTCAAGCACCAGATAAGCCTGGTCCAGGACCGGGCTTCAGATGTACAAAAACTCAGTTCTACAGAGGTATATCTAAGATGGTGGTAGCTGGTTATGATGGTAGTGGTGTGATGGTGGTAGGTTGATGTTGGTAGCTGGTTATGATGGTAGTGGTGTGATGGTGGTAGGTTGATGTTGGTAGCTGGTTATGACGGGAGTGGTGTGATGGTGGTAGCTGGTTGCCAGAGTAGTGGGTTGATGGTGGTTGTGGGGGATTGATGGTGGTGGTGGGGGTGGATGGTGGTGGTGAGGGTTGATGGTGGTTGTGGGGGTTCGGTGGTAGTGGTGGGGGTTCGATGGTGGTGGTGGGGGTTCGATGGTGGTGGTGGGGGTTCGATGGTGGTGGTGGGGGTTCGATGGTGGTGGTGGGGATTCGATGGTGGTGGTGGGGGTTCGATGGTGGTGGTGGGGGTTCGATGGTGGTGGTGGGGTTGCGGCAGGAATGTGACAAGTGGTTTGCGTAATCAGGTTGAGTAAATGTTGACTAGGAGATGGTTTTGTGTAGTTGGTGATCCTGTTAATGTGTGAAGCAGTGTTTGTTGGTGTCACCCTCCTGTGTCTCACCAACACTGGCCACCTGCACCACACAAGTTGGTGATCCTGTTAATGTGTGAAGCAGTGTTTGTTGGTGTCACCCTCCTGTGTCTTACCAACACTGGCCACCTCCACCTCACAAGTTGGTGATCCTGTTAATGTGTGAAGCAGTGTTTGTTGGTGTCACCCTCCTGTGTCTTACCAACACTGGCCACCTCCACCTCACAAGTTGGTGATCCTGTTAATGTGTGAAGCAGTGTTTGTTGGTGTCACCCTCCTGTGTCTTACAAACACTGGCCACCTCCACCACACAAGCGATATCAGCACTGGTTACCACACCATCACACAAGCAACACAACACTGGTTACCACCACCACCATCAAACAACACCAACACTGGTTACCACACCATCACACAACAAACAACATGTACACACACACAACACCAACACTGGTTACCACACCATCACACAAGCAACACCAACACTGGTTACCACCACACAAGCAACACCAATACTGGTTACCACCACACAAGCAACACCAATACTGGTTACCACCACCATCACACAAGCAACACCAAAACTGGTTACCATCACCATCACTTAAGCAACACCAACACTGGTCATCACACAAGCAACACTAACACTGGTTACCATCACCATCATACAAGCAACACCAACACTGGTTACCATCATACAAGCAACACCAACACTGGTTACCATCATACAAGCAACACCAACACTGGTTACCATCATACAAGCAACACCAACACTGGTTACCATCATACAAGCAACACCAACACTGGTTACCATCATACAAGCAACACCAACACTGGTTACCATCATACAAGCAACACCAACACTGGTTACCATCATACAAGCAACACCAACACTGGTTACCATCATACAAGCAACACCAACACTGGTTACCATCATACAAGCAACACCAACACTGGTTACCATCATACAAGCAACACCAACACTGGTTACCATCATACAAGCAACACCAACACTGGTTACCATCATACAAGCAACACCAACACTGGTTACCATCATACAAGCAACACCAACACTGGTTACCATCATACAAGCAACACCAACACTGGTTACCATCATACAAGCAACACCAACACTGGTTACCATTATACAAGCAACACCAACACTGGTTACCATCACCATTATACAAGCAACACCAACACTGGTTACCATCACCTTCCTCAGGAGGCAGCTCATGAAAATTCACACACACAACACACACACACACACACACACACACACACACACACAACACACACACACACACACACACACACACAAAAAAGAACTATTAAATCTCTGCACCAAAGTCACCTTAAACCAGCAAATATTAGAGCCTACAAGACTATAAAATACGCTGGACCTCATCTTCAGTAACAACGACGATCTGGTACGTAATATAACTGTATCAAAGACAATTCACTCAGAGCACAACACAATAGCGGTACAGACATGTATGCACAGGGCTCCTGACCAGCAAAATGTGATCACTTATGAGGGTGCCTTCGCTAAATTCAGCTTCAATAACAAACACACTGGGAACAAGTCAGCTTTGTCCTAAATGAAACAAGCTGGGAAGATATTCTAAGCAACATGGATCCAAACCTTTGCCTAGAAAAAAGAACTCTTTGGTACTTGAGGTCTGCTTGAGGCACATTCAGTTAATTAATAAAAAGAAAGAGAGGATGTCAACTATAGAGAGAGACGCTCCCTGTACAGACGAAGGCGAAGAGTCACAAAGCTGCTGAGAGGGGACAGTATATCTAAAATACGAAGGGAGGCACTGGTCAGAGAAATAGCAAAAATCGAACTTAAGCTTAAGGAATCTTATAGGACATTAGAATCTCAGGAAGAACTAAAGTCCCAATACGACTCAGTGTTCAGCGAATCGTTAACCAGACTAAGGGTCGACGCTCTAAATTAATTCTTTATGGCCGAGACCCAAAATCATCTCATCTCAAAAATCTCTGATATTATAGTAACACCACAAGACTTCAAAAAGGCAGTAAATGACATGTCCAGTCCCGGATTCATGAAACTCCGTGTTCATCAAGATCTGCAAGAAGCCCCTGTCACGTGCCTTCAGCATTCTATTGAGAGGGATCATGGACACGGGGGTCATCCCACACTCACTAAAAACAACAGACATAGCCCCACTCTACAAAGGTGGCAGTAAAGCAATTACAAAGAACTACAGACCAATAGCACAAACATCCTGTATCATAAAAATTTTTGAAAGGGTTCTAAGAAGCAAGATCGCCAACCACCTACATACCCATCAATTACACAACAACCCAGGGCAACATGGGTTTAGAGCAGGTCGCTCCTGCCTGTCCCAGCTACTGGACCACTATGACAAGGTCCTGGATGCTGTAGAGTGTAGAGGATAAACAAAATGCAGATGTATACACAGACTTTGCAAAAGCCTTCGAGAGGTGCAACCACGATGTAATGGCCCATAAAATGCGTGATAGAAGATTAACATGAAAATTTGGTAGATGGATCTATAACTTCCTAACAAATACAACACAAAGAGTAATAGTAAACAGAGTAAAGTCTGAGTCAGCTATAGTGAAAACTGTGTTCCACAAGGTACAGAACTTACTCCCATCATATTCCCTTTCCTCATATCTGACAAAGACAGTTTAGGTGTCATCCTTTGCGGATGACACCTGAATTGCCATGACAGTGTCCTCCATCGAAAACACTGCAAAACTCCAAGTGCACATCAACCAAATCTTCAAATGGGTCACTGAAAACAATATGAAGTTCAATTAAGAGAAATTTCAACTACTCAGGTATGGAAAACTTGAGAAAATTAAAACTGTATGAGGGTATAAAACAAATTCTAACCCACACAATAGAGCAAGTAATGTGAAAGACCTGGGAGTGATAATGTCAGAGGATCTCATCTTTAAAGACCACAACAATGAATCTTCCTAATCTGCTAGAAAAATGATACGATGGATAATGAGAACCTTCAAAACTAGGGATGCTTGTTCTCTCTTGGCTGGAATACTGCTGTACACTAACTGCCCTCTTCAAGGCTGGCGAAATCACTGACCAGGAAAGTGTACAGAGATCTTTCACGGCACACACAAGTACGATAAGGCATGATAATATACACTTGGAAAATCCTAGGAGTGATACCAAACTTACATACGAAAATCACTCCATATGAAAGCAAAAGACTCGACAGGAGATGCAACATTCCTCCAATGAAAAGCAGGGACGCCACGAGTACACTGAGAAACAATACTATAAGTGTCAGGGGCCCAAAACTGTTTCAACTGCCTCCCAGCGTACATAAGCGGGATACCAATAGACCCCTGGCAGTCTTCAAGAAGGCTGTGGTTCTTACGTCAGTTTGGTTGCGGCCAGCAGTAACAGCCTGGTTGATCAGACCCAGATCCACCACGAGGCCTGATCTCAGACCGGGCCGCGGGGGCGTTGACCCCAGAAATCTTATCAAGCTATACAAAAACATTACCAACACTGGCTACCACACAACACTAGCAACACCATCACACTAGCACCATCACACTAGCACCATCACACTAGCACCACCATCACACTAGCACCACCACCACACAAGCACCACCACCACACAAGCACCACCACCACACAAGCACCACCACCACACAAGCACCACCACCACACAAGCACCACCACCACACAAGCACCACCACCACACTAGCACCACCATCACTAGCACCATCACACAAGCACCACCATCACACAAGCACCACCATCACACAAGTACCACCATCACACTAGCACCACCATCACACTAGCACCACCATCACTAGCACCACCATCACACAAGCACCACCATCACACTAGCAAAAAAAATCACTAGCACCATCACACCACCACACTAGCACCACCACTAGCATCACCATCACACTACCACCACCACACTAGCACCACTATCACGCTAGCACCACCACCACTAGCATCACCACACTAGCACCGCCATCACACTAGCACCATCGCACTAGCACCTCCACACTAGCACATCCATACTAGCATCACACTAGCACTATCACACTAGCACCATCACACTAGCACCTCTATACTAGCACCATCACGCTAGCAACACCACCACTAGCATCACCATCACACTAGCACCATCACACTAGTACCACCACCACACTAGCATCACCATCACACTAGCACCATCACACTAGCAGCTCCACACTAGCACCATCACACTAGCACCTCTACACTAGTACCATGCTAGCAACACCACACTAGCACTACCATCACACTAGCACTTCCACATTAGCGCCATTACACTAGCACCTCCACACTAGCACCATTACACTAGCACCTCCATCACACTAGCACCATCACACTAGCACCTCCACACTAGCACCATCACACTACCACCTCCACACGAGGAGCACCACCACACTAGCACCACCACACTAGCACAACCATCACACTAGCACGATACTTTTCAATACATATTCTAGTGGTATTCATTTTATTTCCATGGGTTTTAATGCCTTCTGTTACCCCCTTACTTATTAATCACAGAACGGTTGGGGATCGAACCTAAGACAGGCTAGTTCTAACACTCACGGGACAGTGCAGTAATCACTGCCAGTTGATAGTGTTGTGGATGATGGTCCCCGTGACCTGGTGTCTGAGTAGGTCACTTGTGCCAAGGTAGTGACTCAGGCTACATGTTACTCTCACCTACGTACTTCATCCAGTATGACCAGGAATTACGTGAAATAATTTCCGTTTCCCTTTTCAAGACAATTGTGCCTGACCCATGGCCGGGCTCCGGGAGTAGTAAGACTCTCGAAACTCATCAAAGGTATATTTGATGATAAGTGTTGAAAACAGTGTACGAAAACAGATGATGAGGTAATGAGTCCCTCAGCCTTGCTGAATTATGAACACCAAGACTGAGGGACTGATTACCACTATCTTCTAGTAAGTGCTCAAGACAGCGATCAAGTACAATATTTACCAGTAAATGGTTTGTTATTGTCTGTTAGATGTTGTTAGAAGACAAACAAGTAGTGTGAACTGCTGTTTAACAAATGTTTTACTTGGACGTGAAACATTATTAAATATTATACTCAGAAAGACATAAAAGATAAGTAACAGTACAGGTTATGTGAAGTGTGAAGTAACCTGACGTAGAGACGCTTCACTTTATCACATTGTTGTTGTCTTGTATACATCATGACTTTCCCAGTAATGTTTCAAACATTGTTGTTGTCTTGTACACATCATGACTTTCCCAGTAATGTTTCAAACATTGTTGTTGTCTTGTACACATCATGACTTTCCCAGTAATGTTTCAAACATTGTTGTTGTCTTGTATACATCATGACTTTCCCAGTAATGTTTCAAACATTGTTGTTGTCTTGTATACATCATGACTTTCCCAGTAATGTTTCAAACATTGTTGTTGTCTTGTACACATCATGACTTTCCCAGTAATGTTTCAAACATTGTTGCTGTCTTGTACACATCATGACTTTCCCAGTAATGTTTCAAACATTGTTGCTGTCTTGTATACATCATGACTTTCCCAGTAATGTTTCAAACATTGTTGTTGTCTTGTAACATCATGACTTTCCCAGTAATGTTTCAAACATTGTTGTTGTCTTGTACACATCATGACTTTCCCAGTAATGTTTCAAACATTGTTGTTGTCTTGTACACATCATGACTTTCCCAGTAATGTTTCAAACATTGTTGCTGTCTTGTAACATCATGACTTTCCCAGTAATGTTTCAAACATTGTTGTGTCTTGTACACATCATGACTTTCCCAGTAATGTTTCAAACATTGTTGTTGTCTTGTACACATCATGACTTTCCCAGTAATGTTTCAAACATTGTTGTTGTCTTGTATACATCATGACTTTCCCAGTAATGTTTCAAACATTGTTGCTGTCTTGTATACATCATGACTTTCCCAGTAATGTTTCAAACATTGTTGCTGTCTTGTATACATCATGACTTTCCCAGTAATGTTTCAAACATTGTTGTTGTCTTGTACACATCATGACTTTCCCAGTAATGTTTCAAACATTGTTGCTGTCTTGTATACATCATGACTTTCCCAGTAATGTTTCAAACATTGTTGTTGTCTTGTACACATCATGACTTTCCCAGTAATGTTTCAAACATTGTTGTTGTCTTGTATACATCATGACTTTCCCAGTAATGTTTCAAAGATTGGCTAAAACTTGGTGTCCAAGTGAAGAATCTACTAATAAAGGCTTCGATACTATTTGTCTTTCTTTTATTACTGCTGCTTCATTCATCAGTTTTAATTTCCTACCCAAACTATATTAGCAGTGTAAACAAACAGGCAAGAATTTATGTAGTATAACATAATTCCGGCAAACATATATAGGTCAACCTGTGATGAATGGTTTGAAAAACCGACATGTTGAAGATTGAGACACTTATGCAGCATATGGGAATCTTTATTCAGGAAACGTTTCGCCACACAGTGGCTTCATCAGTCCAATACAAAGAGGAAGGCGTAAGGATAGGAGGAGAATGAGGTAATCAGTCCCTCAACCTGGAGTCGATGTGTTCAGTCCATCAATCTTGTAGAATGTACAGCATAGGGCCGTCTACGGCCACGTCTACGGCCCTATGCTGTACATTCTACAAGATTGATGGACTGAACACATCGACTCCAGGTTGAGGGACTGATTACCTCATTCTCCTCCTATCCTTACGCCTTCCTCTTTGTATTGGACTGATGAAGCCACTGTGTGGCGAAATGTTTCCTGAATAAAGATTCCCATATGCTGCATAAGTGTCTCAATCTTCAACATAGGTCAACCTAACTAGTTATTCATAGTTAAGAGAACAATGAGTGATAACCAGGGTGAGGGTGAAGAGTTAATGTAGAGTTGGGGTCCTGGCTGCTCCAGGCAGACTAAACACTGCTGCTGTTTACCACTCCCCCCCCTCTCTCTTTATTTATTTATTTATTTATTTATTTATTTATTTAGAAATTTAGCATACATACAGAGGTACAAAAAAATACAGGTAAGAGCAGCATGCCAAAGCCTGCCTCTCTCTCTCTCTCTCTCTCTCTCTCTCTCTCTCTCTCTCTCTCTCTCTCTCTCTCTCTCTCTCTCTCTCTCTCTCTCTCTCTCTCTCTCTCTCCTCTGTGAAAATAGATATTTAAGAAAACTTCATCTTTTGCATTGATATTTTCTGAACTGATTTCAGTCCCAGACCTGGTTACTGACCTGATCGACTAGGATCTTGGTGCTGAAATGTATCAAGTTCCCATTTGAAGACAGCCAGAGGCTTGTTGGTAATTTCCGTTATGCACGAAGAAACGGTTTTGAAAGTCGAGGACCTCTGACCCTTAACGGTCTCTCTCTTAGTGTACTCATCGCGCCTCTGCTTTTTTTTATTGGTGGTATTCAGCACTGTCTGGTAAGTCTCTTGGTTGCATGTACAGTGATTTCGGTGTGCAGATTTGGAGTCAGTCTATCCAAGATTTTCCAGGTTGTCTACGTTTCAAGGGATACAGTTCCAGGGATTCAAGTGCTCCCAGTAATCCAACTGACTGAATTTATACAGGCAGTGAATGTTGTCTTTACGTTTTCTATTCAGTCAGACCTCTGCCTTAAAAGAAGTTGGAGCATAAAGTAATGACAAAGAAACGAGTTAAATACTGAAGTGACAATACTCAATATTCAGTGAACCACTCATTAATATTCATATCAACGACCATAAGTTTTAAGTGAATTAGACTCAAAACACAGCTGACATCTGCACACTTACTAATGTCGCCCTATGCCCACTTGACTGTGCAGAAACCCAGTCTGACCCAGGTCAATACTCTTGCAACTCCATAATCATCAAAAACTGCAAGAAACAACTATCCCGGGCGTTTAGTATTTTATGTAAGAGCCTCATACAGGTGTCATCCTACAGTGATTAAAAGCATTGATATTGTCCCACTCCACAACGCAGTCGCTAAAAACTACAGACCTACCGCAAATATCACACATTATTAGAATCTCTGAAGCTGTCCTAAGAAAAGATTACCAATCACAGGGAATCATAACTACACAACTTGGAGCAGAATGGGTTTAGAGCAGGTCGCTCTTGCCTTTCACAATTGATAAATCATTACGACATTGTCTTGAATGTTGATGTGGTGTACACTGATTTTTGCAAAAGCCTTTGAAAAGTGTAATAATGGTGTGATAGCACACAAAATGCGTAAAAAAATAACTGGAAAAGTGGGCAGATGGATTTATAACTTAAACAGAAGCCAGTCGAAGTCTACCATAGCGAAGAGAGCTGCTTCCCAAGGCACGGTACTCTCCCCCACTTTTGTTTTTCATTCGTATATCCGACTCGGACAAGATCATAAATTATAGCACCTTATCATGATGACACCAGAATATAATGAGTGGCGTCCATCCAGCCGCGAATCTTTAAGCAAATATAAATCAAAACTTCCAGTAGACATCAAACAACAATATGATGCTCAACGAAAACAAACTATAGTTGCCTCGCCACGGAAAAAATGGAGACAATTAAGACTGAAACGGAGGTTGAGACGAACTTGAACCCTTCAGTAGAGCCAAAGTTCCACATGCGAAACTCGGGAGTGACGATGTCAGAAGATATCACATTCAAGTATCACAACGCTAATGTGATAAACTAGATACATAAAATGGTTAAGAGATGCTGAATCAGTGATGATAATCTTTAAGTTACTTATTCTCTCCAGGATGGAATATTGTTCTGTATTAAGTAGCCACTTTACGGGTCCTGTACTGAATGTGGTGTTCACTCTGGACATCGCATACTACGAAAAGTAATTATGATTTCTTCTAATTTCATGTACGACTCTTTGCTCTCTACCTCTTCTGGATAAATTTAGTATAATACAGTCATCTTGTTCTTGATCTCTACTTATCTAACAAGTACTTCTTTAGTGTCTCAAAGTCTGCTGCTCTTAAGTACTACTTTTGTGCCTCAGAAAGTCTGCTGTCCTTAAGTACTTCTTTTGTGCCTCAGAAAGTCTGCTGCTCTTAAGTACTACTTTTGTGCCTCAAAGTCTGCTGCTCTTAAGTACTACTTTTGTGCCTCAGAAAGTCTGCTGCTCTTGAACTCGGTTATTCATCTTTGTCTGTAGAGGATTCTCTCTCTCTCTCTCTCTCTCTCTCTCTCTCTCTCTCTCTCTCTCTCTCTCTCTCTCTCTCTCTCTCTCTCTCTCTCTCTCTCTCTCTCTCTCACTCTCTCTCTCTCACTCACTCACTCACTCCTCTACTCCTCTACTCACTCTCTACCCACACACACACACAACACACACACACACACACACACACAGTTACACCCTTTTGTTCATTTTGTTCTTGTTATCATGTTATTTTTGCTATTTCACTTAATATTATATTCAGGAGTAATTCCATTAGTAGCTAAAATGGATTTACTCGACTTTATAATATTATCTGGTCGTATTACTTAGCTTTGTATTTAGGTAGGTCATTTAATTAGTGTCAACTGCTGGTGACCTGGCCAAGCACCAGTAGGTGTTTTGAGCTGCTCGACCCCTGCTCCGACCGAGGCAAAGTGGGCTGGTAAAGCCTCACAGAATTCAGTTCATACCTTCCTCACCTCTCGTGAAGGAAGCTCCCTGATACCTGGATTTAAACTTCTGGTCCCACATGAGGTTCCCTAGTGACCCTCCAGTACCTCGGACGGTATCTGACAGAAATGTCTCGGACGAAGTGTGTGTTGCTGTTTTGGAGACGCTGGTGATTGTCCCTAGCTCTGCTAAGAGTGAATTTAAGCAGTATTGGTTCAAAGAGGACGGTGAAAAAGTCATGGAAGACAGACTCGCCTCAAAATTCCTTTAAGTGTAAAATATTCCTAATCTCACTTAGTATATTATGAAAGTTGAATAAGAGTGAATTATTATCGAAGTGTTACGTCTTCTGTCTCATTTGGATTGAGTTAAGTAAAGTGTTATTATGTGAAGAGAAGGTGTTATGATACTAGAGCCGTTCAGTACTATAATCAAGATAATACTGTGTATTAACTTTTAAGTGAACTTAAGTGTAAATTTCATGAGTACTCTGTTTTATGGTGCGACCTTTTTAAAGTTAATATAAAACCCTTCTATGGTTTATTAAGAAACTTAATAAAAAACCGGAAAGAAACATTGTGATTGTTTACTACTGAACCCTTGAATGATTTTATCTAGAACAGGATATTCAGTCCTGTTTATTTGTTGCAAGAAAGTGCTAAATAGGCTTAAGTAGTGGCCCTGTACGCAACACACACACATACACATACATACACATACATACACACACATACACATACACATACACACACACACACACACACACACACACACACACACACACACACACACACACACACACACACACGACTACAAAGAGACCTGGACAGGCTGGACATGTGGTCCAGTAACTGGCTTCTCGAATTCAATCCTGCCAAATGCAAAGTCATGAAGATTGGGAAGGGGCAAAGAAGACTGTAGACAGAGTATAGGCTAGGTGGACAAAGACTACAGACCTCACTCAGGGAGAAAGACCTTGGGGTGACCATAACACCGAGCACATCACCGGAGGCACACATCAACCAAATAACTGCTGCGGCATATGGGCGCCTGGCAAACCTGAGAATAGCGTTCCGATACCTTAATAAGGAATCGTTCAAGACACTGTACACTGTGTATGTTAGGGCCATACTGGAGTATGCAGCACCAGTCTGGAACCCAAACCTGGTCAAGCACGTCAAGAAGTTAAAGTACAAAGGTTTGCAACAAGGCTAGTCCCAGAGCTCAGGGGAATGTCGTACGAGGAAAGGTTGAGGGAAATCGGACTGACGACACTGGAGGACAGAAGGGTCAGGGGAGACATGATAACGACATACAAGATACTGTGGGAAATAGACAAGGTGGACAGAGATAGGATGTTCCAGAGAGGGGACACAGAAACAAGGGGTCACAACTGGAAGCTGAAGACTCAGACGAGTCACAGGGACGTTAGGAAGTATTTCTTCAGTCATAGAGTCGTCAGGAAGTGGAATAGCCTAGCAAGTGAAGTAGTGGAGGCAGGAACCATACATAGTTTTAAGAAGAGGTATGACAAAGCTCAGGAAGCAGAGAGGGAGAGGACCTAGTAGCTATCAGTGAAGAGGCGGGGCCAGGAGCTGAGTCTCGACTCCTGCAACCACAATTAGGTGAGTACACACGTACGTCTGTTGTAGAGTTGTGTGGTGCAAACTTAAAGCGCCAGTGACGTCATCGTCCAGAAACACTGGTTTACATCCACAGTGATTATATAGTCTTCCCAGACGGACTGGAGTTTTGAGACTCTATGACCGCGGGTTCAATCCCGGCCGGGGGTATGGTTAGTCTTCCCAGAATATTTCATTAACGTCTCGATTTATTTGATCCCAGTTGATGATCTTGTTGGAAATGAATTTGTTGAATTGGCCCTCCTGACTGATCATATTTCTTTGACCCCCAAGCTTCTGTGTACGCTGCTCTGAACCTTGAACATGTGGTCTGAGACCACATCATGTTCAAGACCAGGTTCTCATTGTACATAATTATAAAGCCACTTTATACGAGTATGAAAGGTGCAATAATTCTGATGTGGTAAATAATTTTATAATTTGCATTAAAACTAATTAAGCAATATAAATTTCGTCTAACTATAAGGGAGAAAAGAAGCTGGGGTAAAACAAGTCATTTATTGGCTTGTAAAGCACTTTCTCATGTGACTACCATTACTACTCTCTACTTCTACTACTACTATTATTACTGCTACTACTATTACTGCTACTACTATTACTGCTACTACTACCAGCCATCGATACCGTGCCTAACCCTTCTAGGGTAGGGTAGGTGCCTGAGCCCGAGCCTTTAGCTCATAAGACTGTCATTCCCATTTGCCCCCTTGGGGCGGGGATGGCAGACCAGAGAGGCCTAGCTTGTGGCTAGGCCTGGGGACAGTTGGTCCCAAAGATGAGGAGGTACTTGTGCCTCCTCCCATGGGAGACTTCGGTCTCAGACACTCCCTAAAGAGGGAGCCAAAGCCGGGCCACCACTTGGAAAAAGCCCGGGCCGGGAGAATACCGGCGAATCTTTAATAATAATAATACTACCAGCGTTTCCTCTACAACTACTATCTCCACTTCTTTCTTCCTCCTCTCATATATATACTGGCCGCCATACCTTCGTGTGTTAGTGTCACTTGTTAATGGTCCAAGTCGGACCCAAACGTCGTCATAAGTTTACTTCTGCAATGTGCGGGTTATTTGTGTATTGTTGAAACTCTAGTTTCAGGAAAATATTGTACCAATAAAAGTTTAACATGCACCTATATTTTTATTGGTATATTTTATTGGAATTATTAACTTGGAGGGTTGGTAACCCAGGGTGGTGTAAACCTTGGTAACCCAGGGTAACCCAAGAAAGCCGCTATATCTAACTTATTTGTATTGGTGTGTTTTGATACTCTTGCAGAGGATGCGACTCGTGGCAGTCAGCTAGTACCCGGGTATCTACTAGTACCCAGGTACCTACTAGTACCCAGGTACCTACTAGTACCCAGGTATCTACTTGCTAAGTGAACCGGGGACATCAGGTGAAAGGAAATGTTCACAACGTTTCGACTTAACTTTGCCTTTGATAAGTTCCCAGAGTCTTTCTACTCCCAGAACCCAGCCATGGACCAGACTCGTCTGGTGTTTAACTGGTCAACCACGCTCTTGCTGCTGGTGGCCTGCTGACCCACGTATCCATCACAGCCTGGTTGATCTGGCACCTGGTGAAGATACTTGTCCAGCAATGTTTCTGTAATCTTCTGGTAAGAAAAAAAACCGAGTCGAGTCTTCTGGTAAGATGTTGAATAATCTGGGGCCAGGGACATTGATACATTGTTCTCTTATTGTGACACTGCACCCCTGCTTTTCACTGGGTTTATATTGCTCTTCGCCCATATCTTTCACTCCAGTATGTTGTTATGGCAGTGTGCAGATTTGGGACAGTCCTTCGAGTGCTTTCCAGGTATATATTATCATGTTTCTCTCCTCTCATTGGCTCTATATTGGCTGTAAACGATCTCTGTATCTGTTTCAGCTCTGATATATCTCCTACCCTGAATGGAGCTGTCAACACTGAGCAATATTCCAAATGAGGGAGCACAGGTATTTTGAAAAATGTTATCTTGGGCATTATTTCTCTTGTTTTGAAGGTTCTCATTACCTACCCTGTCGTCCTCTTGGCTACCGTGACCTTGATCTTAGTTTTTTTTTTTTTTTTTGGAAGGTCATCTGATGTAATTATTCCCAAGTTTTTAACGTGTCCCTTTCGTTCTATTTGACCGTTCTCTCGAGTGTTGTATTTACAGTGTTCCTTTTGAGTTCTTCATTCTTTCTATACCTAAGTCGCAGGTCCTTCAGATGTTAGGTGAAGGCGCTACCACTTGAGCCACGAGCAGTCTTCATTTGCACACTGCATAATAATACCCAACCTAACTTAGGACAATTTAAATTTAGTTAGAATCTCGCATCATTGAAATATGTTAAATGATGATAGGGCTAATTTTCGAAGAATTATTTTAAGTATGCATTTACAATGCTTACTTCTCAAAACTATCATTGTTTTATAAGCTAATATTCAAACTCTGCATAAAAAGTACAATTCATTACGTTCTACTGCCACACAGTTTCCAACTTCTCGCGCACAACTCGCTGAAATAACAAGATATCTGTGTTCGCAACCTCTCCGTGTGACGTGAAAAATCAGTAGAGACGCTGGAATGAGATTTTAACCAGGAAGACACTTAGACAAGTGTGAAGCCTGTAAGATGTTAGCCCAAGGAATACCGTCACTGCAGCTCAGTCGTGTACTGTTAACTTCTTTGCCTCATGCTACCTGTCACCATAAGTGTGTGTACTCGCCTAGTTGTGGTTGCAGGGGTCGAGTCATAGCTCCTGGCCCCGCCTCTTCACTCGTCGCTACAAGGTCACTCTTCCTGCTCCATGATCTTTATCATACCTCTTTTTAAATTTATGTATGGCTCCTGCCTCCACTACATCACTTCCCAGGCTATTCCACTTCCTGAAAACTGTGACTGAAGAAATTCTTCCTAACATCCCTGTGATTCATCTGAGTCTTAACTTCCAACTGTGACCCCTTGTTGCTGTGTCTCATCTGCGTGTGTGTGTGTGTGTGTGTGTGTGTATTCACACACACTCAAGTAGGCATAAAAGAATGCCGCTAATTACGCAGTGCATTTCTGGCAAAGTAATCATAGTGTTATTGCGCAACTGACGAGTGGTAGCGGTGGGTTCGTGTACTCAGAAGAATTACATTTTTATATATTTAAGTTTTAAGTGTTCTGGTGTTACTTTCCTCCAGGCTGGGTGGGTCACTTTAATTAACTTGGTGGTGGTGTGGTTTGAGGGGTTTATATTTGGGAGTCGTGAGAACTCTGCATCTGGATAGGACTGCAGGCCATGCAAACACCAGGAGGGCTCTACTGCAACTGTGTTGCAGGGCTATCACGGCAGGGAACTTAGCGTAGCACAACTAGGCTGCTTCTAATGTACTGAGGACACACCTGTGGTTCCAGTGCAACAAGTCGCTGGGAGGTGGTTACATAGCTCATTGATAAATGCATTCGAGTCAAAATCACAAGGTTCTAGGTGTAATTTCCAAGCACGGCGAAGTTAAGCTAATGTTGGTACACTCCTGTCACTAGTTCCTAATGGTTATAATCGTAACCATAATTTTTAGAGAGGTGGACCGGTAACCCAGCAGAAGGCCTCGGTCAGATGACCAAAAGCTCCATTGGCAGGTCGTCATATGACTAAGACCAGCGTCAGGAAACACTTACCCTGTCCTCGCCGGGTCGCCATCTGGAGAAGACCCGGGCCGGAAATACCGGCAGATCCCTAATGAATGAACTTATCCTGTTTCCTTACCTAACCTAACTTTATGCCATGACCCACCACGCTCTGGCGTGTTAGCTCAGTCTTGTGGGTCGCTTCCACCAAGGTTTTTATTTTAATGTCTCCTTCTTGTAATAGTTGTATCCTGCTGTGGAGCGAAGTAGAGATTCCTGCTGGTGCAGACTGCTTCATGGCATCGTCTCTAATCACCCCCCCCCACATTACCATAACATACTCCGGGGAGAGAAATGGGAAGAAGTGTAAATTAACTCCAAGTAGAAAGTAAGGGCGCCTTGGGCATAATATGAAAACAGTGTGTCAACATCCGTGGCCATGCTCTTCAAGTTACTATCATATATCACAAATATTGCTGGAACTAGTGTACAAGTCTTCAAGATAAACTACATCATGTACCAGATTAACCAGGCTGTGATTATTATGTGGGCCAGTGGGCTGTCAACAGCAACAGCCTGGTGGAATAGGGCATCAACAGAAAAGCCTGTCCTCAGGCCAGTAGGCCGGGGCTGCAAAGGTAGAAGAAACCGAACCAAACCTGTCATAGGTATATAGCATGTATAAGAGAACTGCAGTGGTGGTGGTTGTGGTGTGGTAATATACGGTGGTGGTTGTGGTGATGATGGTGGTGTGTCTGGTGTGGTAATATAGTGGTAGTGGTTGTGGTGTGGTAATATACTTGTGGTGATGGTGGTTGTGGTGTGGTAATATAGAGTGGTGGTGGTTCTGGTGTGGTAATATACTTGTGGTGGTGGTTCTGGTGTGGTAATATAGTGGTGGTGGTTGTGGTGTGGTAATACACTGGTGGTGGTTGTGGTGTGGTAATATAGTGGTTGTGGTGTGGTGAATATAGTGGTGGTGCTTGTGGTGTGGTAATATACGATGGTGGTGGTTGTGGTGTGGTAATATAGAGTGGTGGTGGTTGTAGTGTGGTAATATACTTGTGGTGGTGGTTGTGGTGTGGTAATATACTTGTGGTGGTGGTTGTGATGTGGTAATATACTTGTGGTTGTAGTGTGGTAATATTAGTGGTGGTGGTTTGTAGTGTGGTAATATAAATGTGGTGGTGGTTGTGGTGTGGTAATATAAAGTGGTGGTGGTTGTAGTGTGGTAATATACTTTTGTGGTTGTGGTGTGGAATATAAAGTGGGGGTGGTTGTGGTGTGGTAATATACTTGTGGTGTGTGTGGTAATATAAAGTGGTGGTGGTTGTAGTGTGGTAATATACTTGTGGTGGTGGTTGTGGTGTGGTAATATAAAGGTGGTGGTTGGTTGTGGTTAGTTGTGGTAATATACTTGTCGGTGGTGGTTGTGGTGTGGTAATATAAAGTGGTGGTGGTTGTAGTGGGTAATATACTTGTGGTTGTGGTTTGGTAATATAAGTGGTGGTGGTTTGTAATGTGGTAATATACTTGTGGTGGTGGTTGTAGTGTGGTAATATACTTGTGGTGGTGGTTGTAGTGTGGTAATATACTTGTGGTGGTGGTTGTGTGTGGTAATATACTTGTGGTGGTGGGTTGTTTATTGTGTGGTGTATTATATACTTGTGGTGGTTGTAGTGTGGTAATATACTTGTTGTGGTGGTTGTAGTGCGGTAATATACTTGTGGTGGTGGTTGTAGTGTGGCAATATACTTGTGGTGGTGGTTGTAGTGTGGTAATATAATTGTGGTGGTGGTTGTAGTGTGGTAATATAATGTGGTGGTGGTTGTAGTGTGGTAAATATGAATGTGGTGGTGGTTGTAGTGTGGTAATATAAAGTGGTGGTGGTTGTAGTGTGGTAATATACTGTGGTGGTGGTTGTGGTGTGGTAATATACTTGTGGTGGTGGTTGTAGTGTGGTAATAAGTGGTGGTGGTTGTGGTGTGGTAATATAAAGTGGTGGTGGTTGTAGTGTGGTAATATACTGTGGTGGTGGTTGTGGTGTGGTAATATAATAGTGGTGGTGGTTGTAGTGTGGTAATATACTTGTGGTGGTGGTTGTGGTGTGGTAATATAAAGTGGTGGTGGTTGTAGTGTGGTATATATACTTGTGGTGGTGGTTGTGGTGTGGTAATATAAAGTGGTGGTGGTTGTAGGTGTGGTAATATACTTGTGGTGGTGGTTGTAGGTGTGGTAATATAAGTGGTGGTGGTTGTGGTGTGGTATATAAAGTGGTGGTGGTGTAGTGTGGTAATAATTGTGGTGGTGGTTGTGTGTGGGTAATATAAAGTGGTGGTGGTTGTAGTGTGGTAATATACTTGTGGTGGTGGTTGTGGTGTGGTAATATAAAGTGGTGGTGGTTGTAGTGTGGTAATATACTTGTGGTGGTGGTTGTGGTGTGGTAATATAAAGTGGTGGTGGTTGTAGTGTGGTAATATATTGTGGTGGTGGTTGTGGTGTGGTAATATACTTGTGGTGGTGGTTGTGGTGTGGTAATATAAGTGGTGGTGGTTGTAGTGTGGTATATATTGTGGTGGTGTGGTGTGGTAATATATAGTGGTGGTGGTTGTGGTGTGGTAATATACTTGTGGTGGTGGTTGTGGTGTGGTAATATAAAGTGGTGGTGGTTGTAGTGTGGTAATATACTTGTGGTGGTGGTTGTGGTGTGGTAATATAAAGTGGTGGTGGTTGTGGTGTGGTAATATAAATGGTGGTGGTTGTGGTGTGGTAATATAAAGTGGTGGTGGTTGTGGTGTGGTAATATACTTGTGGTGGTGGTGGGTTGTGGTTGTGTGGTAATATAAGTGGTTGGTAGTGTTGGTGGTGTGTGTGGTAATATATGTGGTGGTGGTTGTGGTGTGGTAATATAATTGTGGTGGTGGTTGTGGTGTGGTAATATACTTGTGGTGGTGGTTGTGGTGTGGTAATATACTTGTGGTGGTGGTTGTGGTGTGGTAATATACTTGTGGTGGTGGTTGTGGTGTGGTAATATAAAGTGGGTGGTGGTTGTGGTGTGGTAATATAAATGTGGTGGTGGTTGTGGTGTGGTAATAAACTTTGTGGTGGTGGTTGTGGTGTGGTAATATAAAGTGGTGGTGGTTGTGGTGTGGTAATATAAAGTGGTGGTGGTTGTAGTGTGGTAATATACTTGTGGTGGTGGTTGTGGTGTGGTAATATAAAGTGGTGGTGGTTGTAGTGTGGTAATATAATTGTGGTGGTGGTTGTGAGTGTGGTAATATAAAGTGGTGGTGGTTGTAGTGTGGTAATATACTTGTGGTGGTGGTTGTGGTGTGGTAATATAAAGTGGTGGTGGTTGTAGTGTGGTAATATAATAGTGGTGGTGGTTGTAGTGTGGTAATATAAAGTGGTGGTGGTTGTAGTGTGGTAATATAAAGTGGTGGTGGTTGTAGTGTGGTAATATAACGATGGTGGTGGTTGTGGTGTGGTAATATAAGTGGTGGTGGTTGTAGTGTGGTAATATATTGTGGTGGTGGTTGTGGTGTGGGTAATATAAAGTGGTGGTGTTGTGGTGTGGTAATATACAATGTGGTGGTGGTTGTGGTGTGGTAATATAACTAGTGGTGGTGTTGTAGTGTGGTAATATAACTTGTGGTGGTGGTTGTAGTGTGTAATATAAACTTGTGGTGTGGTTGTAGTGTGGTAATATATTGTGGTGGTGGTTTGTAGTGTGTATAATAACTTGTGTTGTAGTGTGCGTAATATTATTGTGTGGGATTGTAGTGTGGTAATGCATACTTGGGTGGTTTTATGTGGTATTAATACTTGTGTGTTTATGTGGTAATATACTTGATGATGTGGTTGTGCTTGGTTAATATACTTGTGTGTGGATTAGTGACTTGTAATTATTGTTGTAGTGCTGTGTTATACTTTGTGTTGTATGCTGAGTTATATTTGTGTATGCTGATTGTTATTATTGTTGTATGTGTATTTTATGGTGTGTATGTGATGTTATATGTGTATGCGACTTGTAATATATTGTGGTATGGCTTGTATTGTAATATAAATGTGTGTTGTGAGTTGGTAATTATTGTGGTGATGCTGTAGTGTGTAATATATTGTGTTGCGTGTTTATTGTACTATGTTGTGTTTGGTGTGGTATATAAGCTGAGTTGTGGTTAAAGATGTTTTTCATTCGGTAATATAAAAGTGCGTGTATTGTACAAAAGAAGTTTGTTTGGTATCTTGTTTTAAAACAATTTTATTGCCATATATTAGTGTTGATAAAGTTCTCATAATTATTGATGATATAACTAAAAAGTATTAATACAATTTAATTTTTCTATACAGACTTAAGAATTGTTGCTTTTATAAATTATTACTGCGACTAGTGACTGTAACTTATTTGTTGCGACTTGTTATTCGTGATATGCTGCTTGTTTATTGTATATGCTGACTTGATTTGTGTGTATGCTGACTTGTTTGTGTATGCTGACTTGTTTATTGTATTGCTGACTTGTTTGTGTGTATGCTGATTGTTTATTGTATATGCTGACTTGTTTGTGGTATGCTGACTTGTTTATTGTATATGCTGTCTTGTTTATTGTGTTGCTGACTTGTTATTGTGTATGCTGACTTGTTTATTGTGTATGCTGACTTGTTTATTGTGTATGCTGACTTGTTTGTGTATGCTGACTTGTTTATTGTGTATGCTGACTTGTTTATTGTGTATGCTGACTTGTTTATTGTGTATGCTGACTTGTTTATTGTGTATGCTGACTTGTTTATTGTGTACGCTGAGTTTTGTTTATTGTGTACGCTGAGTTTTGTTTATTGTGTACGCTGAGTTTTGTTTATTGTCTATGCTGAGTTGTACATTTAAAGATGTATTTTTTTCCATTCATGTTAATATAAAAACTAATTATTAAGTACCAAAAGAACCTTAGAAAACTTGCCTAACCTTATTATAACAAGCGCAATTTAATTTAGCCTAATTCAACTAAATATGTATTAGATAAGTTTACAGTAATTTAATAATACACAAACACAGTGAAATATATTTTTTTTCGTCAGATTCAGAATGATTTTTTTGCCAAATTATTGCATGCACAAATTTTCGATTGCCTTATTCGGCAAGTGCGTTGCTATTTAAACCAAAATCGCAAGTTTTACTTACTCGGCAGAACATTATTGTGTGTGTGTGTTGGTAGAACACAAGCTGCCAGGAAGGTACAAGTGTTGTCTCGTGTGGGAAACACCAGCATTGTTATAATTTGTGTGTTAGCAGTCTTGATAAACACACCATTATTACCATAACCATGGGGGAGCGCTAAACCCGTAGGGATTGTACAGCGCCTGTGGGGGGATGGAAGGTATTCAGATTCAGTTCGAGGAACTGGAGCACAGATCCAATTCCTATATCAAGAGCCCCTCACCAACATCAAGGAACCTTCCTTGACGGTTAGACACATGTGAAGATAACATTACCACGTCCTGGCACGTCCTGGAGTGTTAATAAACACACGGAAAGATAACATTACCACGTCCTGGTACGTCCTGGAGTGTTAATAAACACACGGGGAGATAACATTACCACGTCCTGGTACGTCCTGGAGTGTTAATAAACACACGGGGAGATAACATTACCACGTCCTGGTACGTCCTGGAGTGTTAATAAACACACGGGAAAATAACATTACCACGTCCTGGAGTGTTAATAAACACACGGAAGATAACATTACCACGTCCTGGTACGTCCTGGAGTGTTAATAAACACACGGAAAGATAACATTACCACGTCCTGGTACGTCCTGGAGTGTTAATAAACACACGGAAAGATAACATTACCACGTCCTGGTACGTCCTGGAGTGTTAATAAACACACGGGGAGATAACATTACCACGTCCTGGTACGTCCTGGAGTGTTAATAAACACACGGAAAGATAACATTACCACGTCCTGGTACGTCCTGGAGTGTTAATAAACACACGGGAGATAACATTACCACGCCTGTACGTCCTGGAGTGTTAATAAACACACGGGGAGATAACATTACCACGTCCTGGTACGTCCTGGAGTGTTAATAAACACACGGGAAAATAACATTACCACGTCCTGGAGTGTTAATAAACACACGGGAAGATAACATTACCACGTCCTGGAGTGTTAATAAACACACGGGAAAGTAACATTACCACGTCCTGGAGTGTTAATAAACACACAGGAAGATAACATTACCACGTCCTGGAGTGTTAATAAACACACAGGAAGATAACATTACCACGTCCTGGAGTGTTAATAAACACACAGGAAGATAACATTACCACGTCCTGGAGTGTTAATAAACATACAGGAAGATAACATTACCACGTCCTGGAGTGTTAATAAACACACAGGAAGATAACATTACCACGTCCTGGAGTGTTAATAAACACAGGAAGATAACATTACCACGTCCTGGAGTGTTAATAAACACACAGGAAGATAACATTACCACGTCCTGGAGTGTTAATAAACACACAGGAAGATAACATTACCACGTCCTGGAGTGTTAATAAACATACAGGAAGATAACATTACCACGTCCTGGAGTGTTAATAAACATACAGGAAGATAACATTACCACGTCCTGGAGTGTTAATAAACACACAGGAAGATAACATTACCACGTCCTGGAGTGTTAATAAACATACAGGAAGATAACATTACCACGTCCTGGAGTGTTAATAAACACACGGGGAGACATTACCACGTCCTGGAGTGTTAATAAACACACAGGAAGATAACATTACCACGTCCTGGAGTGTTAATAAACACACAGGAAGATAACATTACCACGTCCTGGAGTGTTAATAAACACACGGGAAGATAACATTACCACGTCCTGGAGTGTTAATAAACACACGGAAGATAACATTACCACGTCCTGGAGTGTTAATAAACACACGGGAAGATAACATTACCACGTCCTGGAGTGTCACGAACTATCGCACATAAATAAAATTAAATATAAATAGCAGGCTTGCGAAGTTGTCTTGAAAATAGACAAGTTTGCTAAATGTACATGTGCCTAGTGCTATTATAGCGCTTATGATGTCAGTCTGAGTAACACTTAAAATAGACTTTCAAACCATCGATCAACGCTCGACTAAATCTGAACGTCTACAGTTTCAAAAGGCAAGTTAATTGCAATTGAGCTATTCTGGTTTGGCCGGAAAGTTTGTGCAGTTGTGATAAGTTTGGTGAACTCTCAGGTTTACCGTGAAGGAGATGCGTTATACAAGCTGCCTAACTGATCTAAGAAGTAATACCTAAGTTAACAACAAACTTTGAATTTAGAAAGGAAACTTTAGACAACCTTCTGGACCATTATTAAGTCACGATAATGACTCAAACATCGTACTGGATTACTTATGATTTTTTTTTACAGTGTTTGTCTTTTTTGTGTACTCAGAGTGTACTCAAGTAAAGTTTCCCCAGAAAGAAGAAAATAAAACGTGTTTAACGACGAAGACCACAGTACAAATAAGTCACTTTGACTTTTTCTTTAGTTATCATAGCTAATTTACACCGTATGATAATTGTACTTAAGTGGTAAAGGTATATCAAAGGTATGTGTATCTGTGTGTAAACTTGGGTAGTGAAACTTGATGCTCCAGGAGGGACTCAAACCTCTGCTTTCATCTAACAATAAATTGTGAATATTCCCAGTCACGGCACTGTAACTTGATTCTTTGAAATAAGTGAAGTTTGTGACATGTGCGTATGTTAGTGTAGAGGCGGCAGTAGTGGCGGTCTGGAACCGCTGTTAATCTTGGAAGATCATTACCAGCATTTTGCAACTCGCTGGTTTAACGCCACTTCTATGCAACATACATCAACATTATGTTTTGTTTTTCTACCTTTGTGGGAGTGAGTATTCGTGTGTGTACTCGTATATTTGTGGTTGCAGGGATCGAGTCACAGCTCCTGACCCCGCCTCTTCGTTGATCGCTACTAGGTCCAGTCTCTCCCTGCTCCAAGAGCTTTTATCGTGCCTCTTCAAGTTACCTATGTATGGATTCTGCCTCCACAACATCACTCTTTAGATTGTTCCACTCACTGACAACTAGGATGGTGATGGTTTGTGCTGGGTTAAGGGAGGGGCTCTGGTAAGCAATAACGAATGGGCGGATTTCCACTTTTTTTTGTCTTAAGCAAAACTGTATAAATCAGCAGTATGGTGCTACTCTGATAGTTACATAATGGAACAAAAGCTAACTGTTTTCCCCACTCATATTCTATCGTATATTACGGGTTACATAGTGGTGAAATATGTGGGTCTCAGCTGGGAGACCAGTAGGGCAGTGAAGATGTCATCAAGTATTGTGTTAGGTGACATTATTTATCAGTTACAGGATGAAGTGCTGCTGCACACACTGCCACTCGTAGCATCAGCTGTTGGTGCACACACTGCCACTCGTAGCATCAGCTGTTGGTGCACACACTGCCACTCGTAGCATCAGCTGTTGGTGCACACACTGCCACTCGTAGCATCAGATGTTGGTGCACACACTGCCACTCGTAGCATCAGCTGTTGGTGCACACACTGCCACTCGTAGCATCAGCTGTTGGTGCACACACTGCCACTCGTAGCATCAGCTGTTGGTGCACACACTGCCACTCGTAGCATCAGCTGTTGGTGCACACACTGCCACTCGTAGCATCAGATGCTGGTGCACACACTGCCACTCGTAGCATCAGATGCTGGTGCACACACTGCCACTCGTAGCATCAGATGCTGGTGCACACACTGCCACTCGTAGCATCAGCTAGCCCAAACTGCCACTCGTAGCATCAGATGCTGGTGCACACACTGCCACTCGTAGCATCAGATGCTGGTGCACACACTGCCACTCGTAGCATCAGCTAGCCCAAACTGCCACTCGTAGTATCAGCTAGCACAAACTACCACTCGTAGCACCAGCTGCTGGTGCACAAACTGCCACTCGTAGCATCAGCTAGCACAAACTGCCACTCGTAGCATCAGATGCTGGTGCACAAACTGCCACTCGTAGCATCAGCTAGCACAAACTGCCACTCGTAGCATCAGCTAGCACAAACTGCCACTCGTAGCATCAGCCAGCACAAACTGCCACTCGTAGCATCAGCCAGCACAAACTGCCACTCGTAGCATCAGCCAGCACAAACTGCCACTCGTAGCATCAGCCAGCACAAACTGCCACTCGTAGCATCAGCCAGCACAAACTGCCACTAGTAGCATCAGCCAGCACAAACTGCCACTAGTAGCATCAGCCAGCACAAACTGCCACTCGTAGCATCAGCTAGCACAAACTGCCACTCGTAGCATCAGCTAGCACAAACTGCCACTCACATCATGGTGATCGACAAACTGGATAAGTACACTTCTGGACTTTTATTATTTAAATAGAAGTAGGACCAGGAGTTGAATCATCAGATATGATGGACTGATGTAGCACCAGGAGTTGAATCATCAGGTGTGATGATGGACTGATGTAGCACCAGGAGTTGAATCATCAGTTGTGATGATGGACTGATGTAACACCAGGAGTTGAATCATCAGTTGTGATGATGGACTGATGTAGCACCAGGAGTTGAATCATCAGTTATGATGATGGACTGATGTAGCACCAGGAGTTGAATCATCAGGTGTGATGATGGACTGATGTAGCACCAGGAGTTGAATCATCAGTTGTGATGATGGACTGATGCAGCACCAGGAGTTGAATCATCAGATATGATGGACTGATGTAGCACCAGGAGTTGAATCATCAGTTGTGATGATGAACTGATGTAGCACCAGGAGTTGAATCATCAGTTATGATGATGGACTGATGTAGCACCAGGAGTTGAATCATCAGTTATGATGATGGACTGATGTAGCACCAGGAGTTGAATCATCAGTTATGATGATGGACTGATGTAGCACCAGGAGTTGAATCATCAGGTGTGATGATGGACTGATGTAGCACCAGGAGTTGAATCATCAGTTGTGATGATGGACTGATGCAGCACCAGGAGTTGAATCATCAGATATGATGGACTGATGTAGCACCAGGAGTTGAATCATCAGTTGTGATGATGAACTGATGTAGCACCAGGAGTTGAATCATCAGTTATGATGATGGACTGATGTAGCACCAGGAGTTGAATCATCAGTTATGATGATGGACTGATGTAGCACCAGGAGTTGAATCATCAGTTTATGATGATGGACTGATGTAGCACCAGGAGTTGAATCATCAGTTATGATGATGGACTGATATAGCACCAGGAGTTGAATCATCAGTTATGATGATGGACTGATGTAGCACCAGGAGTTGAATCATCAGTTATGATGATGGACTGATGTAGCACCAGGAGTTGAATCATCAGTTATGATGATGGACTGATGTAGCACCAGGAGTTGAATCATCAGTTATGATGATGGACTGATGTAGCACCAGGAGTTGAATCATCAGTTATGATGATGGACTGATATAGCACCAGGGTTGAATCATCAGTTATGATGATGGACTGATGTAGCACCAGGAGTTTGAATCATCAGTTATGATGATGGACTGATGTAGCACCAGGAGTTGAATCATCAGTTATGATGATGGACTGATGTAGCACCAGGAGTTGAATCATCAGTTATGATGATGGACTGATGTAGCACCAGGAGTTGAATCATCAGTTGTGATGGACTGATGTAGCACCAGGAGTTGAATCATCAGTTGTGATGGACTGATGTAGCACCAGGAGTTAAGAACATAACATAAGAAAGGAGGAACACTGTAGCAGGCCTGTTGGCCCATACTAGGCAGGTCCTTTACAATTCATCCCACTAACAAACATTTGACCAACCCAATTTTCAATGCCACCCAAGAAACAATCTCCGATGTGCAAGTCCCTCTCAAATCCAACCCCTCCCACTCATGTACTTATCCAACCTAAATTTGAAACTACCCAAAGTCCTAGCCTCAATAACCCAACTAGGTAGACTGTTCCACTCATCAACTACCCTATTTCCAAACCAATACTTTCCTATGTCCTTTCTAAATCTAAACTTATCTAATTTAAATCCGTTACTGCGGGTTCTCTCTTGGACAGATACCCTCAAGACCTTGTTAATTTTCCCCTTTTTTAAAAAAAACCTATTTTCCCACTTGTACATTTCGATCAGGCCCTCCCCTCATTCTTGGGTTCTAACAAGGGGAAAGTCTTAAATTCTTCAATTTTTTCTTCAAAAGGAAAGATTTCTAATGCATGTTTTAAATTTAGTCATCCTAGGGTTTAATGTTTTCTAACGAATTTATGTCCTTTCTGTTTTTTAAAACCCCAAAATTGAAGCTGCAAAAATTAGGGGGAGGCCTTACTAATGATTTATAAAGCTGCAGTATGACCTCTGGACTTCTGTTGTTTTTTACACTTCTTGATATAAATCCAGAAAATTCTATTTGCCTTATTACGAAAGCTTAGGTTTGGGCTGTCTTTTTTTAAAAAGGGTTGCTGATAACCATAACCCCCAAGTCCTCTTCGCAATCTGTATGGCTAAAAAGAAGCGAACCACTGGACCCAGGTTCTCGAACCAGGGTTAGGACCAACTCCTCCCAGGTGAAGAACGCACCCCAGCTACATTCGTACACCCAGTTCCTCGCCCGGGGCATTGCGAGACACGTGTCCTAGGACATGACTGGGATCGAACCCAGGACCATCTCGGTGGTGCGCAGTGTTGTTACCACACAGCCACCGAGTTGAATCATCAGTTGTGATGATGGACTGATGTAGCACCAGGAGTTGAATCATCAGTTGTGATGGACTGATGTAGCACCAGGAGTTGAATCATCAGTTATGATGATGGACTGATGTAGCACCAGGACGTTGAATACATCAGTTATGATGATGGTGAGTGTAGCACCCAGGAGTTGAATCATCAGTTATGATGGACTGATGTAGCACCAGGAGTTGAATCATCAGTTATGATGATGGACTGATGTAGCACCAGGAGTTGAATCATCAGTTGTGATGATGGACTGATGTAGCACCAGGAGTTGAATCATCAGTTATGATGATGGACTGATGTAGCACCAGGAGTTGAATCATCAGTTATGATGATGGACTGATGTAGCACCAGGAGTTGAATCATCAGTTATGATGGACTGATGTAGCACCAGGAGTTGAATCATCAGTTATGATGATGGACTGATGTAGCACCAGGAGTTGAATCATCAGTTTTATGATGATGGACTGATGTAGCACCAGGAGTTGAATCATCCGTTATGATGATGGACTGATGTAGCACCAGGAGTTGAATCATCAGTTATGATATGGACTGATGTAGCACCAGGAGTTGAATCATCATTTGTGATGATGAACTGATGTAGCACCAGGAGTTGAATCATCAGTTATGATGATGGACTGATGTAGCACCAGGAGTTGAATCATCAGTTATGATGATGGACTGATGTAGCACCAGGAGTTGAATCATCAGTTATGATGGACTGATGTAGCACCAGGAGTTGAATCATCAGTTATGATGATGGACTGATGTAGCACCAGGAGTTGAATCATCAGTTATGATGATGGACTGATGTAGCACCAGGAGTTGAATCATCAGTTATGATGGACTGATGTAGCACCAGGAGTTGAATCATCATTATGATGATGGACTGATGTAGCCACCAGAGTTGAATCATCAGTTATGATGATGGACTGATGTAGCACCAGGAGTTGAATCATCAGTTTATGATGATGGACTGATGTAGCACCAGGAGTTGAATCATCAGTTGTGATGATGAACTGATGTAGCACCAGGAGTTGAATCATCAGTTATGATGATGGACTGATGTAGCACCAGGAGTTGAATCATCAGTTATGATGATGGACTGATGTAGCACCAGGAGTTGAATCATCAGTTATGATGATGGACTGATGTAGCACCAGGAGTTGAATCATCAGTTGTGATGATGAACTGATGTAGCACCAGGAGTTGAATCATCATTATGATGATGACTGATGTAGCACCAGGAGTTGAATCATCAGTTATGATGATGGACTGATGTAGCACCAGGAGTTGAATCATCAGTTATGATGATGGACTGATGTAGCACCAGGAGTTGAATCATCAGTTATGATGATGGACTGATGTAGCACCAGGAGTTGAATCATCAGTATGATGATGGACTGATGTAGCACCAGGAGTTGAATCATCAGTTATGATGATGGACTGATGTAGCACCAGGAGTTGAATCATCAGTTATGATGATGGACTGATGTAGCACCAGGAGTTGAATCATCAGTTATGATGAGGACTGATGTAGCACCCAGGAGTTGAATCATCAGTTATGATGATGGACTGATGTAGCACCAGAGTTGAATCATCAGTTATGATGGACTGATGTAGCACCAGGATTGAATCATCAGTTGTGATGATGGACTGATGTAGCACCAGGGTTGAATCATCAGTTGTGATGATGGACTGATGTAGCACCAGGAGTTGAATCATCAGTTGTATGATGGACTGATGTAGCACCAGGAGTTGAATCATCATTTATGATGATGGACTGATGTAGCACCAGGAGTTGAATCATCAGTTATGATGATGGACTGATGTAGCACCAGGAGTTGAATCATCAGTTATGATGATGGACTGATGTAGCACCAGGAGTTGAATCATCATTATGATGATGGACTGATGTAGCACCAGGAGTTGAATCATCAGTTATGATGATGGACTGATGTAGCACCAGGAGTTGAATCATCAGTTATGATGATGGACTGATGTAGCCTACCGTAACGAAACTTTGCATTTTAATTATTATCCTGGACTGTATGCAAGTGTCGTCTTCCACACTGCTGATAGCTACATAAACTGCCACTCTCAACATGGGCTGCAGGATTGGTCACAAATCTGCAGACAGAAATCACTCCTTAGTCGTTTAAGAGGCCTGAGATGGTGCAGAACATCTGCCATGAAAGGAAATAAGTGCCCTTAAGGGATGACTCTATAAGGGAAATTACTAGTAGATTCCCTGGCTGTTTTCAAGAGGAAGCTGGACACCTAAAGTCAGTACCCGATCAGCCGAGCTGTGGTTCATATGTTGGACTAGGTGCGGCCAGCAGTAACTGTGTGATTGATCAGGCCCAGATCCACTGGGAGGCCTGGTCAAGGACTGGGCCGAGGACACGTTGATCCCCAGAAAGTGTAAAGATGCCAAGACTTTAATACAGATAAGTTGATAAGTTGTATAGTTACTGATCAGCCAGACTATGGTGCATATGTTAAGCTTCGTGGGGCTAGCACAAATAACTTGGTTGATCAACCTATCAGCTAAGACGTCAGGTCTAATACCTGGTCACAAGAGGTGTGACCAGAAATCATGTACAGGTAAGCACGGTAATATACGTTGTGAAGTGTTCCTATTATTGTATATTATCACTTCTATATTTCTCGTTCATGTAAACGTAAGTATATATCCCTGCTTTATTTTTACTGTGTAACACGAAATATATACCTGCTTTATATTTTTTCCTCAATATCGAAGGTATATATATATATATATATATATATTTATTTTTTCAGCAAGTCTGCCGTCTCCCACCGAGGCAGGGTGACCGAAAAAGAAAGAAAATCCCCAAAAAGAAAATACTTTCATCATTCGACACTTTCACCTCACACATAATCACTGTTTTTGCAGAGGTGCTCAGAATACAACAGTTTAGAAGCATATACGTATAAAGATACACAATATATCCATCCAAACTGCTAATATCCCAAACCCCTCCTTTAAAGTGCAGGCATTGTACTTCCCATTTCCAGGACTCAAGTCCGGCTATATAAAAATAACCGGTTTCCCTGAATCCCTTCACTAAATATTACCCTGCTCACACCCCAACAGATCGTCAGGTAACAAATACCATTCGGGTAACAAATACCATATATATATTATATATATATATATATATATATATATATATATATATATATATATATATATATATATATATATATATTATTATTATTATTATTATCACACTGGCCGATTCCCACCAAGGCAGGGTGGCCCGAAAAAGAAAAACTTTCACCATCATTCACTCCATCACTGTCTTGCCAGAAGGGTGCTTTACACAACAGTTTTTAAACTGCAACATTAACACCCCTCCTTCAGAGTGCAGGCACTGTACTTCCCATCTCCAGGACTCTAAGTCCGGACTGCCGGTTTCCCTGAACCCCTTCATAAATGTTACTTTGCTCACACTCCAACAGCACGTCAAGTATTAAAAACCATTTGTCTCCATTCACTCCTATCAAACACGCTCACGCATGCCTGCTGAAAGTCCAAGCCCCTCGCACACAAAACCTCCTTTACCCCCTCTCTCCAACCTTTCCTAGGCCGACCCCTACCCCGCCTTCCTTCCACTACAGACTGATACACACTTGAAGTCATTCTGTTTCGCTCCATTCTCTCTACATGTCCGAACCACCTCAACAACCCTTCCTCAGCCCTCTGGACAACAGTTTTGGTAATCCCGCACCTCCTCCTAACTTCCAAACTACGAATTCTCTGCATTATATTCACACCACACATTGCCCTCAGACATGACATCTCCACTGCCTCCAGCCTTCTCCTCGCTGCAACATTCATCACCCATGCCTCACACCCATACAAGAGCGTTGGTAAAACTATACTCTCATACATTCCCCTCTTTGCCTCCAAGGACAAAGTTCTTTGTCTCCACAGACTCCTAAGTGCACCACTCACTCTTTTCCCCTAATCAATTCTATGATTCACCTCATCTTTCATAGACCCATCCGCTGACACGTCCACTCCCAAATATCTGAATACATTCACCTCCTCCATACTCTCTCCCTCCAATCTGATATTCAATCTTTCATCACCTAATCTTTTTGTTATCCTCATAACCTTACTCTTTCCTGTATTCACCTCTAATTTTCTTCTTTTGCACACCCTACCAAATTCATCCACCAATCTCTGCAACTTCTCTTCAGAATCTCCCAAGAGCACAGTGTCATCAGCAAAGAGCAGCTGTGACAACTCCCACTTTGTGTGTGATTCTTTATCTTTTAACTCCACGCCTCTTGCCAAAACCCTCCCATTTACTTCTCTTACAACCCCATCTATAAATATATTAAACAACCACGGTGACATCACACATCCTTGTCTAAGGCCTACTTTTACTGGGAAAAAAATTCCCTCTTTCCTACATACTCTAACTTGAGCCTCACTATCCTCGTAAAAACTCTTCACTGCTTTCACTAACCTACCTCCTACACCATACACTTGCAACATCTGCCACATTGCCCCCCTATCCACCCTGTCATACGCCTTTTCCAAATCCATAAATGCCACAAAGACCTCTTTAGCCTTATTTAAATACTGTTCACTTATATGTTTCACTGTAAACACCTGGTCCACACACCCCCTACCTTTCCTAAAGCCTCCTTGTTCATCTGCTATCCTATTCTCCGTCTTACTCTTAATTCTTTCAATAATAACTCTACCATACACTTTACCAGGTATACTCAGCAGACTTATCCCCCTATAATTTTTGCACTCTCTTTTATCCCCTTTGCCTTTATACAAAGGAACTATGCATGCTCTCTGCCAATCCCTAGGTACCTTACCCTCTTCCATACATTTATTAAATAATTGCACCAACCATCCAAAACTATATCCCCACCTGCTTTTAACATTTCTATCTTTATCCCATCACTCCCGGCTGCCTTACCCCCTTTCATTTTACCTACTGCCTCACGAATTTCCCCCACACTCGCAACTGGCTCTTCCTCACTCCTACAAGATGTTATTCCTCCTTGTCCTATACACGAAATCACAGCTTCCCTATCTTCATCAACATTTAACAATATATATATATATATATATATATATATATATATATATAATGTCGTGCCGAATAGGCAGAACTTGCGATCTTTGCTTAAAAAGCAACGCTCATCTTGCCATATAGGACAAGTGAAAATTTGTGTATGCAATAATTTCGCCAAAATCATTCTGAACCTAACGAAAAAGTATACTTCACTGTGTTTGTTTAGTATTAAATTATTTACCTGGAGTTTACCTGGAGAGAGTTCCGGGGGTCAACGCCCCCGCGGCCCGGTCTGTGACCAGGCCTGGTGGATCAGAGCCTGATCAACCAGGCTGTTACTGCTGGCTGCACGCAAACCAACGTACGAGCCACAGCCCGGCTGGCCAGGAACCGACTTTAGGTGCTTGAAGACTGCCAGGGGTCTGTTGGTAATCTCCCTTATGTATGCTGGGAGGCAGTTGAACAGTCTCGGGCCCCTGACACTTATTGTATGGTATCTTAACGTGCTAGTGACACCCCTGCTTTTCATTGGGGGGATGTTGCATCGTCTGCCAAGTCTTTTGCTTTCGTAGCGAGTGATTTTCGTGTGCAAGTTCGGTACTAGTCCCTCTAGGATTTTCCAGGTGTATATAATCATGTATCTCTCCCGCCTGCATTCCAGGGAATACAGGTTCAAGAACCTCAAGCGCTCCCAGTAATTGAGGTGTTTTATCTCCATTATGCGCGCCGTGAAGGTTCTCTGTACATTTTCTAGGTCAGCAATTTCACCTGCCTTGAAAGGTGCTGTTAGTGTGCAGCAATATTCCAGCCTAGATAGAACAAGCGACCTGAAGAGCGTCATCATGGGCTTGGCCTCCCTAGTTTTGAAGGTTCTCGTTATCCATCCTGTCATTTTTCTAGCAGATGCGATTGATACAGTGTTATGGTCCTTGAAGGTGAGATCCTCCGACATGATCACTCCCAGGTCTTTGACATTGGTGTTTCGCTCTATTTTGTGGCCAGAATTTGTTTTGTACTCTGATGAAGATTTAATTTCCTCGTGTTTACCATATCGGAGTAATTTAAATTTCTCATCGTTGTACTTCATATTGTTTTCTGCAGCCCATTGAAAGATTTGGTTGATGTCCGCCTTGAGCCTTGCAGTGTCTGCAATGGAAGACACTGTCATGCAGATTCGGGTGTTATCTGCAAAGGAAGACACGGTGCTGTGGCTGACATCCTTGTCTATGTCAGACATGAGGATGAGAAACAAGATGGGAGCGAGTACTGTGCCTTGTGGAACAGAGCTTTTCACCGTAGCTGCCTCGGACTTTACTCTGTTGACTACTACTCTTTGTGTTCTGTTTGTGAGGAAATTATAGATCCATCGACCAACTTTTCCTGTTATTCCTTTAGCACGCATTTTGTGCGCTATTACGCCATGGTCACACTTGTCGAAGGCTTTTGCAAAGTCTGTATATATTACATCTGCATTCTTTTTGTCTTCTAGTGCATCTAGGACCTTGTCGTAGTGATCCAATAGTTGAGACAGACAGGAGCGACCTGATCTAAACCCATGTTGCCTTGGGTTGTGTAACTGATGGGTATCTAGATGGGTGGTGATCTTGCTTCTTAGGATCCTTTCAAAGATTTTTATGATATGGGATGTTAGTGCTATCAGTCTGTAGTTCTTTGCTGTTGCTTTACTGCCCCCCTTTGTGGAGTGGGGCTATGTCTGTTGTTTTTAGTAACTGTGGGACGCCCCCCGTGTCCATGCTCCCTGGGTTAGGCTAAAATTAATTGTTCTTGTTATAATAAGGTTAGGTAAGTTTTCTAAGATTCTTTTGGTGCAAAATTATAAATTTTTACATCAACATTAATGAAAAAATATATCTTTAAACGTATGAGTAAATTTTAGAAAGGACTTAATTGTAAATGAGTTTTTGCTAATTGACCAGTTTTACGTATTCGGCACGACATATATATATATATATATATATAATATATATATTATATATATATATATATATATATATATATAATATATATATATATATATATATATATATATATATATATATATATATATTATATATATATATATATATATATATATATATATATATATATATAATATATGTCGTGCCGAATAGGCAGAACTTGCGATCTTGGCTTAAATAGCAACGCTCATCTTGCCATATAGGACAAGTGAAAATTTGTGTATGCAATAATTTCGGCAAAATCATTCTGAACCTAACGAAAAAAAATATATTTCACTGTTTGTTTAGTATTAAATTATTGTAAACAAAACTAAAATATATTTTAGTTGGTTAGGCTAAAATAAATTGTTCTTGTTATAATAAGGTTAGGTAAGTTTTCTAAGTTTCCTTTTGGTGCAAAATTATAATTTTTTACATCAACATTAATGAAAAAAATATATCTTTAAACGTATAAGAGAAAATTTTAGAAAGGACTTAATTTTAAATGAGTTCTTGCTAATTGACCAGTTTTACATATTCGCACGACATATATATATATTATATATATATATATATATATATATATAATTTATATATATTATATGGTGCCGAATAGGTAAAACTTCTCTTGCCGAATAAAACGAGCGAATATTTGTATGCAATAATTTCGCAAATATCATTCTGAACTTAAAGAAAAAAAATAATTTCATTGTGTTTGTTTATTATTAAATTATTGTAAATTTATCTAAAATATATAGTTGGATTAGGCTAAATTAAATTGCGCTTGTTATAATAAGGTTAAGTAAGTTTTCTAAGGTTCTTTTGGTACAAAAGCATTAATTTTTACATTAACATAATTGAAAAAATATATCTTTAAACGTATAAGAGAAAATTTTAGAAACGACTTAATTTTAAATGAGTTCTTGCTAATTGACCAATCTTAGCAATTCGGCACGACAGTGTGTGTGTGTGTGTGTGTGTGTGTGTGTACTCACCTATTTACTCGCCTATTTGTGGTTGCAGGGGTCGAGTCATAGCTCCTGGCCCCGCCTCTTCACTGATTGTGTGTGTGTGTGTGTGTGTGTGTGTGTGTGTGTGTGTGTGTGTGTGTGTACACAAATAACCCGCACATAAAAGAGAGAAGCTTACGGCGACGTTTCGGTCCGACTTGGACCATTTACAAAGTCACACTAACCAGAAGTGGAGCAGGACGGCTATATATAGGCAGGAAGAGGTGGTGGTGGTGGTGGTAGTAGTAGTACAGGAATGGTATATAATACCGACAAGATGAAATTAAGACAGAAGCACAACACCTGGGCATCTCTATCGTAGACGTTTCGCCATCCAGCCAGCCACTGGATGGCGAAACGTCCACAACGAAGACACCCAGACGCCGCACATGTCTTAATTTCATCAATAGTAGTGGTAGTGGTAGAAGTGGGAATAAGGAGGACGAGCCAGTCAAATACAAAGGAAGGGGAGCACTGCAAGAGAGCTTGGTGCCCACAGAGGGAGAGCAAGCGCACAGAGGTGCGTGAAAGGGAAAGTGGTGAAATAAATGAAGAAGGAACAGAAACACGAGACAGAAGAGAGAAAGACAACCCAGAGGAGAAAAAGGAAAAAGGAAAGGGGAAGAGGGAGAAGAAAAAGAAAAAGGAAAAATGCGGAGTCAGGTTAAGTCACGGGTTTTCTGAAGTTTGGAGCATTTTACAATGTAGTGGGAGAGGAAGGCATCTACAGAGACGAAGCCAGGACTAAGATTTATACAAGGAAAGTTGTGTATTAGAGAGGATTCAACTAGACGGCGACTGTTCGAGTTGGAAGTAGGGAAGACAGTTTTAGCAGAAGACCAGTCAATAGGATGGCTATGATCTCTGACGTGACAGAAAAGAGCATTGTTAGAGATCGACCAGTTTCTCCGAAGTATTGAAGAGGACAGGAGGAGCAAGAAATAGAGTAGACACCAGGAACATCTGTAGAGGGAGGAGAGGTATGAACGAGATTAGTGTGAAGAGTGTTAGTCTGGCGGAAGGTAAGCTTGATGTCTAAGGGATGGAGAGAATTGTTCAGATTAGAAAGACCGGAAATGTAGGGAAGGCAGATGGATAGAAGAGTTCCCAGGTAGTAGAGGTTTGGGGAGAGAATTTTACGTTTAGCACGTGAGAGGGCAGTCTATGAAATGGGAAGGGTAGCCAAGGACGGGAAACGATTTAAGAGTGGAAATTTCTGCTGGAAGGAACTGAGGATCACAGATGCGGAGGGCACGGAGAAAGGAGGAGATAACACTTTTCTTGACAGGGGAAGCATGATAGGAAAAGTAATGAATGTACATGCCACTGTGCATAGGTTTTCGGTAAACGGAAAAGAAAAAAACTGTATCTGAGCGGTGGACATGGACATCAAGGAAAGGAAGCAAGGAATTAGATTCCCATTCTTCTTTAAACTTAATGGAAGGGGCAAGATTATTGAGAGCTTCAAGAAAAGGTTGGAAGAGACTGGAGTCATGAGGCCACAGAGCAAAGATGTCATCAACATAGCGGAGCCAGAGTGAAGGTTGCACATTGATGGTAGGAAGAACAGTCTCGAAGTATTCCATGTAAAGATTAGCAAGGAGAGAGAGGAGAGCCCATAGCGACACCGAAGGTTTGAGAATATTATTTCCCTTGGAAGGAAAAGGAATTAGAGTTCACACAGAGGCGGATAAGATCAAGATAGAGATGCCCGGGTGTTGCACATGTGTCTTAATTTCATCTTGTCGGTATTATATACCATTCTTGTACTACTACTACTACTACTACCACCACCACCACCACCACCACCTCCTCTTCCTGCCTATATATATCCGTCCTGCTCCACTTCTGGTTAGTGTGACTTTGTAAATGGTCCAAGTCGGACCGAAACGTCGTCGTAAGCTTCTCTCTTTTATGTGCGGGTTATTTGTGTATCGTTCCAGTCACGGTATTGTGCCTTTTTTTGTTGTGTGTGTGGTGTGTGTGTGTGTGTGTGTGTGTGTGTGTGTGTGTGTGTGTGCGTGCGTCTGTGCGTCTGTGTGTGTGCGTGCATGCATGCTCACCTATTTGTGGTTGCAGGGGTCGAGTCATAGCTCCTGGCCCTGCCTCTTCGCTGATTGGTACTAGGTCCTCTCTCTCCCTGCCCGATGAACTTTATCATACCTCGCCTTAAAACTATGTATGGTTCCCGCCTCCACTACGTCACTTTCTAGGCTATTCCACGGCCTGACTACTCTATGACTGAAGAAATACTTCCTAACATCCCTTTGATTCATCCGAGTCTTCAACTTCCAATTGTGACCTCCTGTGCCTGTGTCCCTTCTCTGGAACATCCCGTCTTTGTCCACCTTGTCTATTCCGTGCAGTATTTTATATGTCGTTATCATGTCTCCCCTGACCCTCCTGTCCTCCAGTGTCGTCAGGCCGATTTCCCTCAGCCTTTCTTCGTAGGACAATCCCCGTAGCTCTGGGACTAGTCTTGTTGCAAACCTTTTCACTTTCTCTAATTTGTTGACGTGCTTGACTAGGTGTGGATTCCAAACTGGTGCTGCATACTCCAGTATGGGCCTGACGTAAATGGTATACAGAGTCTTGAACGAATCCTTACTGAGGTATCGGAACGCTATCCGTAGGTTTGCCAGGCGCCCGTATGCTGCAGCAGTTATCTGATTGATGTGCGCCTCAGGAGATATGTTCGGTGTTATACTCACCCCCAGATCTTTTTCCTTGAGTGAGGTTTGCAGTCTTTGGCCATCTAAACTATATTGTGTCTGCGGTCTTCTTTGCCCTTCCCCAATCTTCATGACTTTGCATTTGGCAGGGTTAAACTCAAGGAGCCAGTTGCTGGACCAGGCTTGTAGCCTGTCCAGGTCTCTTTGTAGTCCTGCCTGATCCTCATCCGATTTGATTCTTCTCATTAACTTCACATCATCTGCAAACAAGGACACTTCTGAGTCTATCCCTTCCGTTATGTCGTTCACATATACCAAGAACAGCACTGGTCCTAGGACTGACCCCTGTGGAACCCCGCTTGTCACAGGCGCCCAATCTGACACCTCGTCACGTACCATGACTCGTTGTTGCCTCCCTGTCAGGTATTCTCTGATCCATTGCAGTGCCTTTCCTGTTATGTGTGCCTGATCCTCTAGCTTTTGCAGTAACCTCTTGTGAGGAACTGTGTCGAAGGCCTTCTTGCAGTCCAAAAAAATGCAGCCGATCCACCCCTCTCTCTCTTGTCTTCTGTCACCTTGTCATAAAACTCTAGTAGGTTTGTGACACAGGATTGTCCTTCCCTGAAACCGTGCTGGTTGTCAATTATACACTTTCTTTCCAGGTGCTCCACCACTCTCCTCCTGATGATCTTCTTCATGACCTTGCATACTATACACATTAGTGATATAGGTCTGTAGTTTAGTGCCTCATGTCTGTCTCCCTTTTTAAAAATTGGGACTACATTTGCCATCTTCCATACCTCAGGGAGTTGCCCAGTTTCAAATGATGTTGAAGATCTTTGTTAATGGCACACACAATATCTCTGCTCCCTCTTTAAGGACCCACGGAGAGATGTTGTCTGGTCCCACCGCCTTTGAGGTGTCAAGTTCGCATAGCAGCTTCTTCACCTCCTCCTTGGTTATATGTACCTCATCCAGCACTTGCTGGTGTACCCCCCTGTTCTGATTTCGTGGAGTCCTACTGGTTTCCACAGCAAATACTTCTTTAAATCTCGTGTTGAGCTCCTGACATACCTCTCAGTCTTTTCTTGTGAATTCCCCATCACCCTTCCTCAGCCTGATTACCTGGTCCTTGACTGTTGTTTTCCTCCTGATGTGGCTGTACAACAGCTTTGGGCCAGTCTTGACTTTGGATGCTATGTCATTTTCATATTGTCGCTGAGCCACCCTTCTTATCTGTGCATATTCGTTTCTGGCTCTTCGGCTAATCTCTTTATTTTCCTGAGTTCTCTGTCTTCTGTACCTTTTCCATTCTCTAGTACACCTAGTTTTTGCCTCCCTACACCTTTGGGTGAACCAAGGACTTGTTCTGTTCTTCCCATTATTTCTGTTTCCCTTGGGAACAAACCTCTCCTCTGCCTCCTTGCATTTTGTTGCCACATAGTCCATCATTTCTTGTACTGGTTTTCCTGTCAGTTCCCTCTCCCACTGAATGTCTTGAAGGAAGTTCCTCATGCCTGAGTAGTTCCCCCTTTTGTAGTTTGGTTTTTCCCACCCTATTCCTGCTGCTCTCTCCACTTGGAGCTCAACTATGTAGTCGAAGCACAGAACCACATGATCACTAGCTCCCAGGGGCCTTTCATACATGATATCCTCGATGTCCAAACTACTCAAGGTGAATACAAGGTCCAGTCTTGCTGGTTCATCCTCTCCTCTCTCTCTGGTAGTGTCTCTAACATGTTGATGCATGAGGTTTTCCAGTACCACATCCATCATCTTGGCTTTCCATGTTTCGGGACCCCCATGGGGCTCCAGGTTTTCCCAGTCAATCTCCTTGTGATTGAAATCACCCATAACTAGTAACTTTGCTCCCCCCATGTGTGCTATCCTGGCCACCTCGGCTAGTGTGTCAACCATTGCTCTGTTGCTCTCATCGTATTCTTCTCTTGGCCTCCTGCAGTTCTGTGGTGGGTTGTGCATTACTGCAATTATCACCTTATGTCCCTCAGACTGGATTGTTCCTTCTAAGTAGTCCCTTTCGCCCGTGCCATCCATTCCTTCCATTTTCTCAAAACCCCACTGCTTTTTAATGAGCAGTGCAACTCCTCCCCCTCTCCTCCCTCTGTCTTTCCTGAGTTTTGTTCCTGTGAGTGCTGTTATGTCTGGGGATGTCTCCTTGATTCTTTCGTGCCACTCCTCATACTTATTTGTTTTTCCATCTGCATTTGTATGCCATACCTTCAACTTCTTTTCTAAGACTGTGGTCTGGGAGGTGTATTGGGGTTGGGGAAGTGGGAGACCTGATAAAGAACTGTGGGTGGTTGCTGTGGGGGTGGAGTTTGTAATGCAGTGGGTGGGGGCATTGGATGTGGCATAGGTGTTTTGGTTTAGTGTTTGGTTGCACTGGGGTTGACCTGTGTGTTTGTGTGTGTATGTGTTTGTGTGTATGTGTGTGTGTACGTGTGTATATGTGTGCGCGCGCGCGTGCGTGTACTCACCTAGTTGTACTCACCTAGTTGAGGTTGTGGGGGTCGAGTCCGAGCTCCTGGCCCCGCCTCTTCACTGATCGCTACTAGGTCACTCTCCCTGAGCCGTGAGCTTTATCATACCTCTGCTTAAAGCTATGTATGGATCCTGCCTCCACTACATCGCTTCCCAAACTATTCCACTTACTGACTACTCTGTGGCTGAAGAAATACTTCCTAACATCCCTGTGATTCATCTGTGTCTTCAGCTTCCAACTGTGTCCCCTTGTTACTGTGTCCAATCTCTGGAACATCCTGTCTTTGTCCACCTTGTCAATTCCTCTCAGTATTTTGTATGTCGTTATCATGTCCCCCCTATCTCTCCTGTCCTCCAGTGTCGTCAGGTTGATTTCCCTTAACCTCTCCTCGTAGGACATACCTCTTAGCTCTGGGACTAGTCTTGTTGCAAACCTTTGCACTTTCTCTAGTTTCTTTACGTGCTTGGCTAGGTGTGGGTTCCAAATGGTGCCGCATACTCCAATATGGGCCCTAACGTACACGGTGTACAGGGTCCTGAATGATTCCTTATTAAGATGTCGGAATGCTGTTCTGAGGTTTGCTAGGCGCCCATATGCTGCAGCAGTTATTCGGTTGATGTGCGCTTCAGGAGATGTGCCTGGTGTTATACTCACCCCAAGATCTTTTTCCTTGAGTGAGGTTTGTAGTCTCTGGCCCCCTAGACTGTACTCCGTCTGCGGTCTTCTTTGCCCTTCCCCAATCTTCATGACTTTGCACTTGGTGGGATTGAACTCCAGGAGCCAGTTGCTGGACCAGGTCTGCAGCCTGTCCAGATCCTTTGTAGTTCTGCCTGGTCTTCGATCGAGTGAATTCTTCTCATCAACTTCACGTCATCTGCAAACAGGGACACCTCAGAGTCTTCCTTCCGTCATGTCGTTCACAAATACCAGAAACAGCACTGGTCCTAGGACTGACCCCTGTGGGACCCCTCTGGTCACAGGTGCCCACTCTGACACCTCGCCACGTACCATGACTCGCTGCTGTCTTCCTGACAAGTATTCCCTGATCCATTGTAGTGCCTTCCCTGTTATCCCTGCTTGGTCCTCCAGTTTTTGCACCAATCTCTTGTGTGGAACTGTGTCAAACGCCTTCTTGCAGTCCAAGAAAATGCAATCCACCCACCCCTCTCTTTGTCTTACTGCTGTCACCATGTCATAGAACTCCAGTAGGTTTGTGACACAGTATTTCCCGTCCCTGAAACCATGTTGGCTGCTGTTGATGAGATCGTTGCTTTCTAGGTGTTCCACCACTCTTCTGATAATCTTCTCCATGATTTTGCATACTATACATGTCAGTGACACTGGTCTGTAGTTTAATGCTTCATGTCTGTCTCCTATTTTAAAGATTGGGACTACATTTGCTGTCTTCCATGCCTCAGGCAATATGTATGTATGTGTGTGTGTGTGTGTTCACCTATTTGTACTCGCCTATTTGTGGTTGCAGGGGTCGAGTCTTAGCTCCTGGCCCCGCCTCTTCACCGGCGTGCGTGCGCGTGTGTGTGTGTGTGTGTGTGTGTGTGTGTGTGTGCTGTGTGTGTGTGTGTGTGTGTGTGTGTGTGTACTCACCTAGTTGTACTCACCTAGTTGAGGTTGCGGGGGTCGAGTCCGAGCTCCTGGCCCCGCCTCTTCACTGATCGCTACTAGGTCACTCTCCCCGAGCCGTGAGCTTTATCATACCTCTGCTTAAAGCTATGTATGGATCCTGCCTCCACTACATCGCTTCCCAAACTATTCCACTTACTGACTACTCTGTGGCTGAAGAAATACTTCCTAACATCCCTGTGATTCATCTGTGTCTTTAGCTTCCAACTGTGTCCCCTTGTTACTGTGTCCAAACTCTGGAACATCCTGTCTTTGTCCACCTTGTCAATTCCCCTCAGTATTTTGTATGTCGTTATCATGTCCCCCCTATCTCTCCTGTCCTCCAGTGTCGTCAGGTTGATTTCCCTTAACCTCTCCTCGTAGGACATACCTCTTAGCTCTGGGACTAGTCTTGTTGCAAACCTTTGCACTTTCTCTAGTTTCTTTACGTGCTTGGCTAGGTGTGGGTTCCAAACTGGTGCCGCATACTCCAATATGGGCCTAACGTATACGGTGTACAGGGTCCTGAACGATTCCTTATTAAGATGTCGGAATGCTGTTCTGAGGTTTGCTAGGCGCCCATATGCTGCAGCAGTTATTTGGTTGATGTGCGCTTCAGGAGATGTGCCTGGTGTTATACTCACCCCAAGATCTTTTTCCTTGAGTGAGGTTTGTAGTCTCTGACCCCCTAGACTGTACTCCGTCTGCGGCCTTCTTTGCCCTTCCCCAATCTTCATGACTTTGCACTTGGTGGGATTGAACTCCAGGAGCCAATTGCTGGACCAGGTCTGCAGCCTGTCCAGATCCCTTTGTAGTTCTGCCTGGTCTTCGATCGAGTGTATTCTTCTCATCAACTTCATGTCATCTGCAAACAGGGACACCTCAGAGTCTATTCCTTCCGTCATGTCGTTCACAAATACCAGAAACAGCACTGGTCCTAGGACTGACCCCTGCGGGACCCCGCTGGTCACAGGTGCCCACTCTGACACCTCGCCACGTACCATGACTCGCTGCTGTCTTCCTGACAAGTATTCCCTGATCCATTGTAGTGCCTTCCCTGTTATCCCTGCTTGGTCCTCCAGTTTTTGCACCAATCTCTTGTGGGGAACTGTGTCAAACGCCTTCTTGCAGTCCAAGAAAATGCAATCCACCCACCCCTCTCTCTCTTGTCTTACTGCTGTCACCATGTCATAGAACTCCAGTAGGTTTGTGACACAGGATTTCCCGTCCCTGAAACCATGCTGGCTGCTGTTGATGAGATCATTCCTTTCTAGGTGTTCCACCACTCTTCTCCTGATAATCTTCTCCATGATTTTGCATACTATACATGTCAGTGACACTGGTCTGTAGTTTAACGCTTCATGTCTGTCTCCTTTTTTAAAGATTGGGACTACATTTGCTGTCTTCCATGCCTCAGGCAATCTCCCTGTTTCGATAGATGTATTGAATATTGTTGTTAGGGGTACACATAGCGCCTCTGCTCCCTCTCTCAATACCCATGGGGAGATGTTATCTGGCCCCATTGCCTTTGAGGTATCTAGCTCACTCAGAAGCCTCTTCACTTCTTCCTCGGTTGTGTGCACTGTGTCCAGCACTTGGTGGTGTGCCCCACCTCTCCGTCTTTCTGGAGTCCCTTCTGTCTCCTCTGTGAACACTTCTTTGAATCTCTTGTTGAGTTCTTCACATACTTCACGGTCATTTCCTGTTGTCTCTCCTCCTTCCTTCCTTAGCCTGATTACCTGGTCCTTGACTGTTGTTTTCCTCCTGATGTGGCTGTACAACAGTTTCGGGTCAGATTTGGCTTTCGCTGCTATGTCATTTTCATATTGTCTTTGGGCCTCCCTTCTTATCTGTGCATATTCGTTTCTGGCTCTACGACTGTTCTCCTTATTCTCCTGGGTCCTTTGCCTTCTATATTTCTTCCATTCCCTAGCACACTTGGTTTTTGCCTCCCTGCACCTTTGGGTAAACCATGGGCTCATCCTGGCTTTTTCATTACTCCTGTTACCCTTGGGTACAAACCTCTCCTCAGCCTCCTTGCATTTTGTTGCTACATATTCCATCATCTCATTAACTGGCTTCCCTGCCAGTTCTCTGTCCCACTGAACCCCGTTCAGGTAGTTCCTCATTCCTGTGTAGTCCCCTTTCTTGTAGTTTGGCTTCATTCGTCCTGGCCTTCCTGCTTCTCCCTCCACTTGTAGCTCTACTGTGTATTCGAAGCTTAAAACCACATGGTCACTGGCCCCAAGGGGTCTTTCATATGTGATGTCCTCGATATCTGCACTACTGAAGGTGAATACTAAGTCCAGCCTTGCTGGTTCATCCTCTCCTCTCTCTCTTGTAGTGTCCCTTACGTGTTGGTACATGAAGTTCTCCAGTACCACCTCCATCATCTTAGCCCTCCATGTATCTTGGCCCCCATGTGGGTCCAAGTTCTCCCAATCGATCTCCTTGTGGTTAAAGTCACCCATGATCAGGAGCTTTGCACTGCATGCATGTGTGTGTGTGTGTGTGTGTGTGTGTGTGTGTGTGTTGTGTGTGTGTGTGTGTGGGTGCGCGCGCGCGCGCGTGTATGTGCGCGCGCATCTGTATGTGTGTGTGTGTATGTGCGTGCGTGTGTGCGCATCATCATATTTGTAGATGTTTCGCCAGGCAGTAGGTTTATCAATGCAATACAGGGATATAAAGTGAAGTGTGTAGAAGAAGAGGTATTTAGTGCCCAGCCTGACAGTATTATACAAGTTCTTGAAGAGAGGACAGGTTCAGAACCTGCCTTGTTGTGAGAATTATCCAGTCATGACATGATCAAGCTCTACACTGCGATAAGCTATCTCAAAGGCTTGTTCTCTCCTTGTTATTACTTCTATATTATCAGCAGTAAGCTGTAGTGTGTATTCCAGTTTTGCTTATCACACACTAGGTAAGCAGTGACTCAAGAGTAGATTTAAAAAAAAAATTAGCTTGTCTTGCAGTTTGGCAGCCAAGAAAACACAGCAACTTTCAAATATGAATATTTACCAGTGTGAGTATTTGTTATAATGTTTGTATGGAAGGTGTCCATTACACTGTCTCTTCATTTATTCGACTGAAGAAGCCTGCTGCACAGACGAAAAGTTTGGGAAATATTGCACGTTCGTCTTCATCCAACAATAACCTAGTTAACTAAATAATTTAATATTAAAAAGTGACACACTTCCTATATAAAATTCTTGCCCTGGGTTGCACCCGCCTCCGTTCAGTAAATACTGTGCCAAGAAGGTCTTCACGAACTGTATTAACATTATCCACGTTTGATAATGTTAGTACAGTTACAGACCGAGCCGCGGGGGCGTTGACCCCCGAAACCCTCTCTAGATAAACTCTCCAGATAAACTCATAATGCACAAGTTTTGGTTCCAGGACCGAAATGTATTATATACACGGTGTCGTAAAGCGTATGTACTTGTGTCCTTAATCCATAATGTTGGCATAATGTTGGCAGTCAGTTTGGCTGACATGTTGCGTGTGTTGCTTCTTGTCACACCTTCGTAGCACGCTTAATCTACTCCAAATTAATGTTAAATGAAAATATTTGATTTTCAAGTGTGTGTGTGTGTGTGTGTGTGTGTGTGTGTGTGTGTGTGTGTGTGTGTGTGTGTGTGTGTGTGTGTGTGTGGTGAGTGTGTGATGAGAGAAGAGAGAGAGAGAGAGAGAAAATGAGAAAATGAGAAAATGAATGAGTGAAAGTAGTAGAAGACACAATATTACTGTAAGTGCCTCACAATATATCAGATATTCTTACTATAAACTCAAGACAAACAAGTCACCTTGCTTGACAACTAGTTTATTCTACCTTAAATCAACACAAGTGTGCTTTTTATGTGCTTTTAACACCTTTGTATTTTCAGTATTATTGTAAAAAATTATGTACTATATACACCAAACTTAAAAATTAATTTACTTAATTTCAATATACAAATTGCGGGAAAAATCACCCACCACAGTCTGTGTGTAATCATCTAATTGTTGTGCGTGATTAATATTATTATTGCATATTTAAATTTAGAAAGTATATAGAGAAACATTAGTTTGACAATACAGTTAAAATGAAATGGAAAAGTCACTGAAGTGATGCCTGGATAACTTTAAAACACAAGTTAAACAAGAACTCACTATAAACACCGTGGCTGCAAAATAGATAATCCTCTGTTCTGTTGTAGATTCGCCGGTATAATCGCTCGGCCCGGGCCTTTCCCAAGAGGTGGCCCGGCCTTGATTCCTTGTCGTGGGAGTGTCTCAGACCAATGTCTGTCATGGGAGGAAGTACAAGTACCTCCTCGTCTTCTGGGACCAGCTGTCCCCAGGCCTAGCCCCATTCCCCGCCCCCCACGGGGCTCAAAGGGAGAAGCTAGGCACCTTGGACTGCCACAAACCCCGCCCACACTGGGCTCGAAGGGTGTGGCAGCTGCACAGCAGCAGACGATGTCAGGAGGTGCAAGGGCTACAGGCTCCTTTTGGAGTCACCCCCAGCTTTGGGCATAAAACCCGAGCGCTTGGGAAGCCCAAGAATGCCTCTTGCTGTGTGTGTTGCTGTTACTACTATGTGTCCGTTGCACTCTCCTTTGAGGTAATCCTCAGTTTGGGAATTTTTTTTTTAGACTATTTCAGTTCGTCTCGACTATTATTAAGTTAATTTAGGCAGGTACGTAAAACAAGTTTGGTGTAAGTAGGACATGTCTAGCCTGGGTCAGTAGGCCTACCTCAGTGCTGCTCTTATTCTTTGAGCACAGGAGGGTTATAATAGTGCATAATAAACCTATTAAAGTAACCATGTTGAACAGTGAAACACTTGTCCAACATTTGACGGACTGAACAATGAACACATCGACCCCAGGCTGAGGGACTGAATGTAGACACCCTGTACTGTCTGCACAGACAGTACATGCTGTCTGCCAGCTTAGTTCATATTTCGCGCCACTAAGGTGATGCCCTCTGGGTCTGCTCCAGGTCTGTGGGAAGCTGGTCCCACACACTCACACAGCGGCCTAGCAGGAAGACACAAGGCCTATTACTAGTTCTCTCCTCTCGTGGGATGGCCCTCCCGGGGCATGGGCACAACACACAAGCCTGTGTACCCGCTACGACAATTTCAATAAAGTTAAGAAGCGTCCGAAGACGTTTATAATACACACCCGCTTTCAGTTCACCAAATAATTTCTTTATATGATTACCTCATTCTCCGCCTCTTCCATCATTCTTCTCTATTGGACTAAAATAGCCACTGGCTGGCGACACGTTTCCTCAGTAAAGATTCCCTGATGTTGCACAAGTATCTCATTCTTCAGCTCCTCGGTTTTCTAAACCATTGACATCACATTACGATTTTGTACTGACACGGAAGACCATTTGCGTACTGAATGACATTTTGTACTGACACGGAAGACCTTTTGCGTACTGAATGACATTTTGTACTGACACGGAAGACCTTTTGCGTACTGAATGACATTTTGTACTGACACGGAAGACCTTTTGCGTACTGAATGACATTTTGTACTGACACGGAAGACCTTTAGCGTACTGAATGACATTTTTGGTGTTTCTTGGCACGGATACCTTGCTGTGGACACTGCAGCTTGCTCCACCTGGCGCATTCCTCGCTGTTAATTTTTTTTCTGTGCTGCATCAAATCCTTTGAATATTCCTACTAAGTGTTGGGTAAAAGGACACTAGTACAACTAATGTGACATTTTATTGTGGCAACGTTTCGCTCTCCAGGAGCGAAACGTTGCCACAATAAAATGTGTCATTAGTTGCAGTTGTCCTTTTACCTAACATATTGTCGGTGACTACCAACATTAATACATTCCCAACTCAGGCTGACACATTTTAACTCTGTTATATGTTAAGACTGTGTTCGGATTTTTAACCCGAAGGGTTAGCCACCCAGGATAACACAAGAAAGTGCCTCATCGAGGACTGTCTTAATTTCCATTAGGCTCCTTCAGTCTTGTGCCCCAGGATGCCACCCATACTAATCGACTAACACCCAGGTACCTACTTTCTTGCTAGATGAACAAGGACAGCAGGTGTAAGGAAACACGCCCAGTGTTTCCACCCGGCCGGGAATTGAGGCGAGAGCGTTGCCTACCAGGCCACAGGACACTTGTCTACCACATCCATCATATGTGATGGGATATGACGGAAATTTAGCTAGATATTGTTCCTACTAAGTAAGTAAGTAAGTTATGTAGAATATGGTAGCGAAACAGTGCTGATATATCCAGTTTTCCTTACTCAGAATACCAAGCCTGGGGAGTGTTTGGAAGGTGAGGGAGTATCAGTGGTGGTGGTGGTGGTGGTGATGTGCCAAGACGCTGTGATAATGGTGGTAGTGGAGAGGCAGCAGTAGCATGGTGTTCACGTGCCGACACACACCCCTTACCCAATATGTACGCAACTCTGCCTCACACCACCCCAACCCCACATAACCCATACCCCAAGACACCCCACACCGCCCAATACCCCACCCAGCCACTAACCCCACCCCACCCAACCCCTACCCCACCCCACCCACAGCGGCACCACACCCCCACACCATCCCCCTACCCAACACAATTCTCCCTAACCCCAACGTCCCCTACGACACACCGAATCCCCCTACCCCACACGATCCCCCTAACCCCACACGATCCCCCTACCCCACACCATCCCCCCATCCCCACGCCATGCCTCCTACCATACCATCCGTCCTATTCCACGCCATCCCCTACCTGTACCATCATCCTATCTCACGCCATCCTTCCTAACTCACGCCATCCTTCCTATCCCAACCCAATCCCTCCTATCCCACGCCATCCCTTCTATCCCTACCGTCCATCCTATCCCACGCCATCCCTCCTACCCACGCCATCCCCCTACCCCACCCATCCCCCCTACCCCACACCATCCCCCTACTCCACACCCTCCCTCCTATCCCGTACCATCCATTCTATCTCACGCATCCTTCCTATCCCACGCCATCCCTCCTATCCCTACCATCCATCCTATCCAACGCCATCCCTCCTATCCCGTACCATCCATCCTACTCATGCACCCTTCCTATCCTACCATCCCTCCTATCCCACACTCCACCCTATCCCACACCATCCCTCCTATCCCACACCATCCCTATCCCACACCATCCCTCTATCCCACACCCTCCTATCCACACCATCCCTCCTATCCACACCATCCCTCCTATCCACACCATCCCTCCAATCCCACACCATCCTCCAATCCCACACCATCCCTCCTATCCCACACCATCCCTCCTATCCCACACCATCCCTCCTATCCCACACCATCCCTCCATCCACACCATCCTCCATCCACACCATCCCTCCCATCCACACCATCCCTCCCATCCACACCATCCCTCCTATCCCACCATCCCTCCTATCCCACACCATCCCTCCTATCCCACACCCTCCTATCCACACCATCCCTCCTACCACACCATCCATCCCATCCACACCATCCCTCCTATCCCACACCATCCCTCCTATCCCACACCATCCCTCCTATCCCACACCATCCCTCCAATCCCACACCATCCCTCCCATCCACACCATCCCTCCCATCCACACCATCCACACCATCCCTCCCATCCACACCATCCCTCCCATCCACACCATCCCTCCCATCCACACCATCTCTCCCATCCACAGTGCTGATATATCCAGTTTTCCTTACTCAGAATACCAAGCCTGGGGAGTGTTTGGAAGGTGAGGGAGTATCATTGGTGGTGGTGGTGGTGGTGGTGGTGGTGGTGGTGATGTGCCAAGACGCTGTGATAATGGTGGTAGTGGAGAGGCAGCAGTAGCATGGTGTTCACGTGCCGACACACACCCCTTACCCAATATGTACGCAACTCTGCCTCACACCACCCCAACCCCACATAACCCATACCCCAAGACACCCCACACCGCCCAATACCCCACCCACCATCCCAACCCAACCCCACCCAACCCCTACCCCACCCCACCCACAGCGGCACCACACCCCCACACCATCCCCTACCCAACACAATTCTCCCTAACCCACACCCGTCCCCTACGACACACCGAATCCCCTACCCCACACGATCCCCCCTACCCCAAACCATCCCCCCTACCCCACGCCATCCCTCCTATCCCATACCATCCGTCCTATTCCACGCCATCCCTCCTATCCTGTACCATCCATCCTATCTCACGCCATCCTTCCTATCTCACGCCATCCTTCCTATCCCACGCATCCCTCCTATCCCACGCCATCCCTCCTATCCCATACCGTCCATCCTATCCCACGCCATCCCTCCTACCCTACGCCATCCCCCCCTACCCCACACCATCCCCCTACTCCACAACCCTCCCTCCTACCCCCACGCCATCCCTTCTATCCCGTACCATCCATTTCTATCTCACGCCATCCTTCCTATCCCCACGCCATCCCTCCTATCCCATACCATCCATCCTATCCAACGCCATCCCTCCTATCCGTACCATCCATCCTATCTCACGCCATCCTTCCTATCCCGTACCATCCCTCCTCCCACACCACCCTATCCCACACCATCCCTTCTATCCCACACCATCCCTATCCCACACCATCCCTCCTATCCACACCCTCCATCACCACCATCCTCTCCTCCAACTACACATCCAATCCCACACCATCCTCCTATCCCACACCACCTCCTATCCCACACCATCCCTCCTTCCCACACCATCCCTCCCATCCACACCATCCCTCCTTCCCAACCATCCCTCCCATCCACCACCATCCCTCCCATCCACACCATCTCTCCCATCCATACCATCCCTCCCATCCTACCATCCCTCCCATCCACACCACTCTCCATCCACACCATCCCTCCCATCCACACCATCCCTCCCTCCAACCATCCCTCCCATCCACACCATCCTCCTATCCCACACCCATCCCTCCCATCCACACCATCCCCTCCCACACCACCAACCATCCCTCCCATCCCACCACACCCTCCTATCCCACACCATCCTCTCCACACATCCTCCCATCCACACCATCCCACCATCCACACACATCCCTCCCATCCACAACCATCCCCATCCACACCATCCTCCATCCCACCACCATCCCTCCATCACCCAACCATCCCTCTACCCACCACACCATCCCTCCCATCCCACACCATCCTCCCATCCACAACCATCCACACCATCCCCCAATCCACACCATCCCTCCCATCCACACCACCTCCTCCACACCATCCCCACCCACCACACCATCCCTCCTATCAACATCCCTCCACCACACATCCTCTCCCATCCACACCATCTTCCCCACCCATCCTCACCACCACCATCCACACTATCCCTCACCATCCCTCACATCCACACACCATCCCACTATCCCTCACCATCCACACCATCCACACTATCCCTCACCATCCACACCATCCCTCACCATCCACACCATCCACACATCCCTCCCATCCACACCACCTCACCATCCACACATCCCTCACCATCCACACCATCCACACTATCCCTCACCATCCACACCATCCCTCACCATCCCCACACCATCCACACTATCCCTCACCATCACACATCACACTATCCTCACCATCCACACCAACCATCCACACTATCCCTCACCATCCACACCATCCACCCCATCCTCACCACCACACCATCCCCAACCACCCCCACAACCAACCACCCCACAAAAAAAAAAAAAAAAAAAAAAAAAAAAAAAAAAAAAAAAAAAAAAAAAAAAAAAAAAAAAAAAAAAAAAAAAAAAAAAAAAAAAAAAAAAAAAAAAAAAAAAAAAAAAAAAAAAAAAAAAAAAAAAAAAAAAAAAAAAAAAAAAAAAAAAAAAAAAAAAAAAAAAAAAAAAAAAAAAAAAAAAAAAAAAAAAAAAAAAAAAAAAAAAAAAACATGTCACATTTGTCACTGAAAGCATGTATGAGTGTAATCAATCACAGTGCAGGTTTTAGGAATGGGGTCAATTTATTCTCTATGCTGCCTGCACTCGTTTGCCATTTCATTTTAGGGTGAATTGATGACACAGTGTGGACATTTTCGTTTGTATGCCACCGAAATGCCATGATTGTCATTGGCAGCAAACGCTGACCTCACCTCTTAGTGTGCCAGCGTCAACCTGGGCATATGTTTCGATTTGCATGCACTGTGCACACAATCTGTCATGTTCTCTCGCAAAAAAATCACTGAGTGGCAGGGGCTTGTGTACCAGTTATCTGAATATATATATGCCTTACCAAGGTATGGTTCTATCTATTGTTCGCAACCACATCACCTGAGATGCCCAATACTTCCTGGTATTTTTTGCAATGTATAATTCGGTGTACACATAATATCCAATACCAGACACTGTAACATCACAAAGGCACAAACTACTTATACAAAGCGTTTCCTCCTTGCTTGGTAGTACCTGCTTGAAAGGGGAGTCTTCCTTGTACCAGAATCAAAGACTCGTCAATTACAAGCTTACGGAAAGGGATAAAAATGAGTAATGAATTTCTGTTTCAGATACACAAACACTTCACTAATCTTATATATATAAATGTCAGTTCATGTCAGGCCTGGTTTTATCTGAGAGTGAAGCATACGTAACAGTGCACAATCGATTCATGGATTATAGAACTGGACCCTGCGTGTTGCAATAGGGGTCTGTTGCCGTATGATTTCAATTTGTGCTTATACACATGTGCATAGCCTTATTGTGGCAAAGAAAGATACATCTCAGCCACAGTTGCTCCTTCCATGGTGTAGACGGGATTTTGGTGAAAGTAATTTGTGTTTGCCATGTAGTACTCGTAGTAGGTAGTTGCTTTCCATGCAATACTTTTCCTCAGTGGTTGTCAAAGAATAACTCGAAACATTCCAGTTCATTGGCATTGTTCCCAAGGCACAAGAATGGCCGTATTCACTTTGGCTGCCTCAAACTGTGTGGGGATTTGGACATAACTGATGTTCCTGCCACTCAGTGCGGTCTGTGGTGGACTGGACAATGACAGGTGGTTGTGGTTGTGGAGGTTGGGGGTTGTGGAGGCTGGTGTGGTGGAGGATGGAGTGGGGATGGTGGCCTTTTGTTCTAGATCAGCTCTGAGCGCGGCGTGGGTGGTGCGTGGGTGGCAGCATGGCCCACTTGTGGTGCTCACCGCCGGCACCAACCACACGCACATTTTCCAGCCCAATTGCAAACAGTATCTTCGTATTTTCACTGTCTGTTCCTGTCTGTACAGCCACCGGGTCTGTACTCGATATACACTCCTTCATCTTGGTATAAACCTCTGGCAATACCAGAGCGCATTTATCGATGTATATACCGGACGCTTCACTGGGGGAATATGCACTTCACTATCACTATGGAAATAGTTTGGAAGAGCTTGAGTGTTCATTATTCACTCTCATCCACTATCATCACCCCTGCTCTCATTACACATCCAAAACCACCAAACACATCACCATATATCGTCGGGATTGGGAAAACTTGAAGTTTCATCTTGGGTTTGGAAACAATCCTGAACGTGACAACTCGGGGTCCCACAGCACCAGAGGTGGGAAGGCTGAGGGTACGTATGGGGTTTTCTTCACTATTACGATCTTATGGTCATTAGTTTCGGTAAAACCTCACTAAAACCACGAAACTCATCTTCACTGGCACTTCACATTCACTAGTTAGAAACTGTCACTGGGGACAAAAAGTGTCCCAAGTCGCCGAGGAGTGAGGAGCTTTTACGCGAGGCATGGTGGACATTGTTTACAAAGAGGGCATTCACAATGCACACTGGCGTCCAGATTTTTTTTTTTTTTCTACCGCGCACACCGACCAGCAGGACCCATTCTCTCTCAACTAGGCCTACTGCCTTTTCGCGCGGTGATTTGAGGCCACTAAATTTATGTCGTACTAGTACGTCAAAAAACCCTACACGTAAGACGTATAGTACGACGAAAACCCTCAAAGGGTTTAAGCGTTTTATTATTTATTCTTCTTGATATGAAGCAAAGATCCTATTAAACTCTATTTTGTCTGCACTGAACTGCCTCTGCCCTTCTGACACAATATTAATCTTCCATGTCATCTTGTTGCTTTTTAGATGTTCTCATCAAAAATTATTGATGGTTTATTTTATCATCATTGGCACACTTACTTTGTAGCTATTCCCTTCATGTCCAATGTTTAATCTAGATGAACTAACAAGGGTCCCTTTCTGCCCTGTGGCATTGCTACTTGTAAATGGGTTCCCTCGTTACATGTTTGCCACAACGGTCATCATGATTTCGGAAGATAATTTCTTCTCTACCATGGGCTGTTACTTTCTTGATCAGTTCATGTGTGAGCACTTTATAGAAGGACTTTACTGAATCTCTCCACGTAGATACACCCCAATTGTATTCATATCATGTCCACAGTCTCGAATCCTTGATGAATTTTTTTTTTTACAAATTGTGAAAAACCATGTTGGGGTATATTTTCAATTGGCATCCTCAATTACTGATTCCATCAACTTCCCAGTTAGGTCTAGGCTGATTGATCTATCGTTTGATGCAGGACTATCTCCTAACTTTGTCACATTTCCTATACGTATTTATTTTACCTTGTACAGTATGTACATTGTGATGGAGTGATACTAGCGGCTGCGCTAGTGTGAGAGTATGATTTGCTAATTTCTCTTAAATTTATTTAATCTTGGAAAACAGCTCTCAGGGCTGGATGCCATGTTTAGTATAATTATCAGGTTGTCAGAGATAATGCACAGTGGACCCCAATCTTGGTTACTTTATTTCGTCATGACATATATAATTATATATAAAATAATACGATTTACCATTATTGTACAGGTGGGTGACCCTGTTCTGTTTTGTTCGCCATAAATGCTCCTTTTTTCGCAATGTTCATCCATATAATGGCCTGTGTCATTTGATCTTAATTTCTTATTAGGAATATAAAACATGTTGGGATAGCTTTTGAAAAGTCTTGATATTACTCACCACAGTCTTCAGGTCACTCATGATAATCCCTAGTTACTTTTGTCCCCTGTCTGTACTACTCTGCTAATCCCTTTTCAACGTGGGCTGTCTGTATGAATTAAGACCTATGTGAGGAGACATTGTGTACTGTCTCCTGTCCACAAAACAATAAGTAAGTAATCCCTTAGGTCATATAGTCTGCAAAGCAACTGTGAGGACCTTGACCTTGTTATTAAGGGTAATTCGTGGCATATTGAAAACAAGGGATTGTGATCACTTTTTCCAGACTTCTCTTAACCCAAAATCATTTGGTATGGGATTTTGTTGTTTGCCAGAATAAGTCTAGAAAGTTATTTTATTTGTTGGTTCTGACACACACAGTTTTTTTTTTTAAAGGCAAGTCCTGAATATTCTATAATTCACTAGACTACTAGCTTTCTGTCAGATTGATCCAGTCAATTGCTTAAATTAAAAATATATTAAACTAGATCATGCCCAGATATCTTTTCATATCTCTTTCAAGAAACTGCAACCAAACAGATTCTGTCTGTCTTCTGCATTTATATAATTTGATGCAGCAGTCTAATAATAATATATACTCCTTCATGTGGCATATCAGCAGGCATGTCTTTTTTTCAGATTTGTACATGTTTGGTTATTTGCAGTAGTGTTGTTTCCTCTACATGCGTTAGTTGTATCTTGTCTGTTTTATTTCTTACACGCGGCTGTTTGTGTAGTAGATGATAAAGAATTATTTTTACCTTGCTGCTTCTCTCTCTCTCTGAAGATCATTTTCCTTGTTTTTTACGAGTAACTACTTTGAGCTATCCTATATTCTAAACTTATTCTAACTTATTTTGGCAATTCTTGCTCTCCATCCTTAATACTGCAAACACCTTTGCATTTCCAGTTGTTTTTCGGTTTAATGGAATTTCAAACTTCCCTGCGCAATTTACACCACCTGCTTAGACATCCATTCACTCCTCTTCTAGTAAAATGATACATATGGTATAAAGACCATAGTTGCCTTGTATATATTGGCAAGCAGCTATTTTTCTCCTTTCAGTTCCCAGCATCATTACTCCATGCAATGAGGCCATTAACTATCCATACCTGCTGCAGTCTTCCGTTACTTCTGGAGAAAAAACAAGAAATGGAATATGTTCAATCTTTGTTTTGAAGGCAGCATGGTGAATTATAATTGGAACTTCGAGGTTTTGAAATTGGGTGTAGTCATCCATGCTCTTAAAGGCCCAGCATCAGGTGTTATGCAGAGCAGGATCCTCGGAAGAAGATAGCTGCAGCACTTGCTGGGTTCTATATTTTATGTGGCGATAGCATAAGGTGCCATGACCACGAGTCTGTGTTATATCTTGTTTTATGTCAGTAAATTGTTGGCTTGCTCCATTCTACTGACCAGTTCCCACTAGCTGTGTCTAGAATCTCGCAGCAGTGAGAGGAGATAGCGAGAAAGGTTGTGCTGCGGCTGTCAGGACTTTCCATTCACACGGAAAGTGGCTTTTGTATGGGGAGATCTACTTTGGATCCTCTTGTGGCATGAAGTTGTGCACTTTGTTAAACCTTTTTTCGGGGTCAAATGTACTGTTGAGGTATCATGAATTATTGGGAAGGCCTTACAATATGTGTAGTCTCTGCCCTTCTAGGAGCATACAACGTTGATGAATTAGCTAAACACCTTTAATAAAGGAATAAATAAAGAGTATTAATTTATGTTTTTCTTCATAGAAGTTTAGAAAGTTTATCAGAAAATGACCAGCAAACGAGCGTGAGAAACACAATACAGTTAGGAACTTGCAGATCAGGTATATTCTAATGAAATGTGTGGAATAAGTTAAAACATATCTGTGGGGAAAGTACAAGTAGATTGTAAGATGATTTGTTAGGACTAAAGTCTAGGTATAGAATCTTGGTACTACAGTTTGTATGGAGTTGTCATTGAACATAACCCTTTCATGTCGAGAGAGGCCCTCTCTAAATTGTTTCTCAGGTCGACATGATCACCCCAGTTCTTTGACTTAGTTTTTCGCTCTATTGTGTGGCTTGAAATTTGTATTATAGTCAATGAAGTTTTAATTTCCTCACATTTTCATATTGGAGTAATGAAATTTTCTTCATGAACTTCGCGTATTGTTTTCTACAGCCATTTAAAGATTGGTTTGTCTGCCTGGGGTCTTGCAGAGTTCTTATTGGAGGAACACTGACATGCAAATTGGGTTGTCACCTGCAAGGAGACATGCACCTGTGGACTTTACATCCTGTCTATGTTAATATAGGATGAGGAAAAGATTGGGGTGGTACTGTAACCTTATGGAACAGAGCTTTTCCACTGTAGCCACCTCAGAATTTACTCTGTTGTCTGCTATCTTTATGTTCTAATTTTTAGGAAATTATAGATTCATCTACCGACTTTCCTGTTATATTCCTTTATCATCTTTTGTGCGCTATTACACATGGTCACACTTGTCAAGGCTTTTGCAAAGTTGTATATTACATCTACATTCGTTTATCTTCTACGATAGGACTTGTCGTTGTGGTCCAGTATTGGGACAGACAGCGAGCGACTGCTCTAAACATTCTGCTGGGTTGTGGTCTGAGGGTATCTAGATGGGTGGTGATTTGCTTCTTAGAACCTTTCAAAGATTTTTATGTATGGGATGTTAGCACTATTGATCTGTAGTTTCTTTGCTATTGCTCTACTGCTCCCTTTGTGGAGTGGGGGCTATGTCTGGGTTTTTAGTAAATGTGGGATGAACCAATGTCGCCATGCTCCTCTGCACAGGAGGTTAAAAGCACGTGATAGGGTTTCTTTGCAGTTTTGGTGAACTTGAGAGTTCACGGTCTGGGCCTGGGGGCAGAGTTGATGGGCAAGTCATTTATCGCCTTTTCAAAGTCAATTTGGGCTTCAGGATAATATCAGATAGGTGTGTGTCTACCAGATTCTCTCTCTCTCATAAAAAATATTTAAGTCTTCAACTATGTTGGTTAGTGGCTTGCTAAAACGAGTCATGTTGGGACTTGTGTAGTCCACTCATTTCCTTGCTGTCATCTGGGTAGGACCCAATCCCATTTATGTAGGGGCCCAATTACTGGATGTTTTTCTAGACTTTGGATTTGGCATATAAGAATGAATTTATTTTGGGTTTCTTTCAATTTCATTGTGGCTTTCAGTTTTTCTCCGGTGTATTGAATCCTGTAGATTCCTTAGCTTTAGGTTGAATTTGCTATTTCTTTGACAGTCTCTCCCTACATATGGCAGAATATTGGCCTCTGAAGCCGCTCTGTTTTCTTAGCCTTTGCTGTATAGGGAGGCTTTCTCTTCTAGTTTACATTTTCTTTTTCTTAAGGATATATGCTTGAGCATACCTTAAGTGCCACAGAGTTAATTTTTCTAGACATAGGGTAGGATCCATGTTGCTCCTAGTCTATCTCCCAGTTTATATCATTAGGACTCGTTTTACTTGGTCCACCTTAGGTTTTTTGTTACAGAAGTTGAATTTGGTGAAGGCTTCTCGTGATGATCATAATTTGTCAGTCTGGGGCCCACGCATACATGTCTGGACCTTGTTTATGTTTGATCTGGACTATATTGTTTTGATATGATGACATTTTGTAGTAAGATCATCATTGTTAGTGAAGATGAGGTTCCAGGCGTATTCTTCCAGGTTTTGTAAGCTCTATTATTTGGGGTTTAAGGTGAATTTGGGCAGAGATTTAAAAGTTTGTTGTGTGTGTGAGTTTTCATTCTGAGCTGCCTCCTGGTATTATCTCTTGCTACAACATTATTGGCTGTATTCCTCCAGTTTCGTTGCATTGGGTCGAAAATCCCCCGGAGCCTATCATGCCTATATTGATCGCTAATGCATCTCCATGCAAGATCCTGAATCTCCTGATCTAGTGCCCGCTCCTGCATCTCTGAATCTAGTGAAGAACATGACTATAGTGAAAGGGTACTGCACTCATGACTAGGTCATGCCTAACCTGCCCGATCATGACTAACACTGAAGAGAATGCAGATCTGGAATTATAATGCATATAGTGAAAGATCATGAATATCATGCAATATAGTGAAGATAATGAATTAATGGAACGATCATGCATATAATGCATTAGTGCAGTATGAAATAAACGGACAAGATCACTGCATATAGTGAAAGAGATTGACTATAATGATTATTAATGCAGATAATGCATATAATGAATATAGTGCAAGATAATGGACTATAGGACAACGATAATGAATAATAGTGCAGATAATCTAATAAAAAGAAAATGAATATATTGAAAATCGTGACGGAATAATGACTATGAGGCCCGATCTGACTAAAGTGAAGAATGCCTCTAATGAAAGATAATGAATCTCTTTGAAAGCTACTGAACTATGAGACGATAATGAATATACTGAAAGATAATTGCCTCTCATCAATGTGCCAGATCCAGACTATATTGCCAGCTACTGAATATAATAGAATAAAATGAAAGATAATGAATATACTGAATATAGTGAAAGATACTGACCTAACTGCAAGCTACTGGACTATCTCTAGTGAAAGATAGTGATTCTAATGACTCATGTGCGCTCATGAAGCACCTTACTATAGTGACAGATCATGCCTATAAATTAATATCGTGAGATCATGACTATACTGACTATAGTGCCGATATGACATCTAATGAAAGATAATGAATAATATGACTATAGTGAAAGATAATGCCTATATGCCACGCATATGAACTATAATAAGTACACGATAATGAATCTCGTTGAAAGAAAAATCATCCATCGTTGCCATTAAAGTATAAACAATAGTGTGAAATTATGAACCCCCCCCCCCCTGGAAAAGCTAATGGGGAGAGGGCATATAGTTGCAAGATAAATAGGTGAGGGACCAATAAAAAGTTGAACTAGCTAATGGGGGGGGGAATATAAATTGACCGAAGAAATGACTATAGATATATGATGAGAAAGCTAATTGAATCATATGTGACTAAAACCATAGCGAATATAAAATAGTTGAATACGGATAATGTAATATAATGCATATGAGGCCCCCAGATAAAATTGAAAAAAACTAAACTGTCAAACGGGGAATGCTAAATGAAATATAAATGAAAAGATAAATGCAATCCAAAACTGAAATAAAGCATAATGAATCTAGTGGAATATCATTGAATATAACTATAGTTGGACAGGAGGATAATGAAATATACAAATGGCAAGCTACGTGCATATAATGAAAGCTAATGAAGATCAGGAAAATAGTGCAAGATCATGAATTCTAATGCTATCGTGCAAGCTCAATGCCTATAGTGGTCACGCATACTGCATAATAATTGAGGTATCGTGGAAAGCGCTCATGCATCTCGCCTGGCCCGTAAATGAATGGAATATTAAATCTGACATCTTTTTAAGACTAACCTAACAAATAACTATGGTGAAAGATAATGACTATAATGGATATAGGTGAACGGATAATGAATATAGTGTTGAAAGATAATGAAATAGATGACAGATACATGGAAGTAAAGACATAAATAATGAAGAGCTAATTGACATCTCATGACTAGAACAAGTGGAACGATACTGATATATACAAATTTTGCAATCTACCGTGAAAAGGATAATGAACTATCATTGAATATAGTGCCTGATAATGAATATCCTGAAGATAATATGGCATCTAGTGAACCGCACCTGGCATATCACTGAATATTCGTGACGCTCATGGGAATATCAAGGGCATACTCATGGGAAAGATAAATGAATCTCGTTGACAGATCAATGACTCTAGTGACTCTAATGCCAGCTAAAGTGCACATAGCTACATGCCTATACATGGACGCCGATACCTGAATAAAAGGACATATCGTGCACCTACTGACAATGTGCAGAACCTGGCCCACAATAGAGCCCCTACAGCAACAATCAAGCCCTCTTCAATCTCACAAAGCCCACACCAAGCACAAGAGCCCTCACCTGCCACTCTGCCTCAGCCTTGACACACGAGCCCTCACCAAGTCCACCACCTGCTCCGTTCTGATCACGCTACAGCCTCTCCCCGCCCGCACAGGTCCAAGAGAGATCCATCTCACCATCACACCATCCACACTATCCCTAACCATCCAACAACATTCCATATACTTCCCTCACCATCACACCATCCACACTATCCATCACAGCCACCACCATCCTCACTAGACCCATCCTCACCATCCACCCATTGACCAGCTCCCTGGTGTTGTTATGTTGCCCAAACCATCCACTACTATCCCTCACATCACACTATCCCCTCACCATCCACACCCATCACACCCTCCACCATCCACACCATCCCGCACCATCCCACCATCCACCCACATCCTTATACACCATCCACCACTATCCTCACCCATCCACACATCCACACATCCACACTTCCCTCACCATCCACACCCATCCACACTATCCCACACCAGCCACACTATCCCTCACCATACCACCACCATCCACACCATCCACCACTTCCCTCACCATCCCACACCATCCACACCATCCCTTCCATTCCACACCAATCCACACTTATCCACTACTCACATCCACCACAACACACTATCCCTACATCCCACACCCCTACCTCCACATCTATCCTCCACATCCACCAACGGATAAAAATCTAAGTGGAAAAAAAACACTCTGAAAAATATTTCTAAAAAATAATGTGTTCTCAAAAGAAGGAAAAAGAAAAAAACTGAAACAACCACAAGGTTTAGGAGAGTATACACAAGCAATGGACTATAAATGTTCCCTCACACACGCAAATGTCTTTAAATTGCAGAAAATATCACGAGAGAAAATTAATCATGGAGTCCTTGTGCTGAGTAATAGTACGGGGGGGCGATTGCGACCGCGGCGCATAGGCACGCGCGAGCGATATCGAAGCGAATGAACGAATTTACTGCCTGGTGATGGTGATGGGGGCGGGAGCGGCGGGGGCGGGTGTATTTTTGGTGGGGGGCGGAGGTGTGGGCGGGGGCGGGGGCGGCCGGGGCCGGGAGTGGGTGAGGCGGGTTTTTGTTTAAATTTTATGGTGTTTCTGTACGGGGGGCGGCGGTGACCCTCATCCATAGCAACCAACAACTGTTGTTAGTTTGTTTTGATGTTGGGTTTTTTTTTTTTTTGTCCCCATGCTTTTTGTTATTTTGGGCTTGTTGGCGCTAGGCAGGCGGGGGTGTAGTTGTGTTTGGTTTTTGTTTGTTGTTTGGGGCGGGGTTGTTTTGTTTTTGTTTGTTTTGTGTGGGTGTTTTTTTGTGGGCGGGACTGGGCGGTGGGCGGGTTTGGTGGTTTTGGGGTGTAGGGTTTGGGAGTTGTTTGTGTTTGGTTTTTTGTGTTGGGTTGTAAGGGTTTGTTGTGGTTTTTGTTATTTTTGTTGGGATGGGATTTTGTTGGGTATTGGTTTGTGTTGTTTTTTGTTGGTTTGTTGTGTTTGTTTATTTTGGTGGGGTTGTTATTAGGGGTGTTTTTGTTGTGGTTGGTATTTGGTTTTGGGGGTTGGTGTTTTGTGTGGTGTGTGGTTTGTGGTTGGTGTTGTATTGGGTTTGTGAGGTGGGTGTGGTTGTTTATTTGAGGTTTTTGTGATTGTGTGGGTTGGTTGGGTGTGGGGGTTTTAGTGCGGAGTTGGGTTGTTTGTTGTGGGGCGGTCGGGGGCGGTTGGTGGTGTTGTTGTAGGAGTGGTTGTCTTGTGTATGTGTGGTTTTGGAGTTTTTGTTTTTGGTGTTGTTGTTGTTTTTTTCTTTTGGTTTTGTTTGTTGGTGGTGGTTGTTTTTGGTTCTATTAGGGTCGTGTCTGTTTTTTGTTGGTTGTGTGTTGTTGTGTTGTTTTGGGTTTGTTGGGTTGTGAATGGTTTGTGTGTAGGGTTCTTTGTTGTGTGTTTTTTTTGTAATGTGTTGCTGGGGTGTTGGTTTGTCGGTGGTGGTTGTTTTTTGTATGTTTTTGGCTAGGGTTGTTTCTACGGGGTGTTTTGTGATTAGGTGTTTTGTGTGATGGAGGGTGGTTTGTGTTGTTTTGGGTGTGGTTGTCCTTTAGTTGGGTTGTTTGTTTTTTGCTTGTTTTTTGTTTTTTTTGTTTTGTTGTCTTGTTGTTAGGGGTTTTTTTTTTTTTCTTTGTTTTTGTGTTGGGTTTTGTATTATTGTTTGTGTGTTTCTTTTTTTGTGTAGGGTTTGTTGTCTTTTTTTTTTTTTTATTTTTATTTTTGTTCCCGCGCGGTGATACCGAACCCGCCTCCTAACATTCAAAGTTTGTAGGAAAGGAGAAAAGAAAGAAGGGAAAAAGAAGAAAAGAAAAGAATGCGCAGAAAAAAAGAAAAGAAATGGAAAAGAAAAGAAAAGAAGAAAATGAAAAGAAAGAAAAGAGAAGGAAAGAAAGGAAGAAGGAAGAAAAAGAAAAGAAAGAAAGAAAGAAACTGCAGCCCTCGTTCTTTTCTACGGGAGGGGGGGAAGGGGAACTCACGTAATTGGGTTTTGTCGTTGGGCGCCAGAGTTTAGCAGTCAGTACAATCTCTTGACCTAACCAATTATGTGAGAGCCACCAAAACAGTATCTAGGACCCGGGGGTACAAGGGATAGCAAAACAACCACAGGAGAATTGTAGATGAGGTTGTTGTTGGTGGTTGGGAGGAAGAGGGGCAGTGGAGAGTGTGTGTGGGATAAGGTGTGGGGGATGATCCCCGGGGTTTGGTCTCGTGTGTGTGGTGAGGGGGGGTGGGTACAGTTGAAGAGAGGAGAGTGCGGACAGGGGAGGGTTGTCCCCGCAGGGAGACGTGGTGCAGTGCGGCGTGGGAGGAGAGGAGAACGCCCCGAGCCCCCGTCGGGTGTTAGAGAGTAGTTTCGGGATTAGGTGGGAGGGGGGTGGTGGCGGGTTGAGGGTGACTGGGAGGAGTGGTGGCGGGGGGGGTTGGTGTGGGTGGTGGGGGTGTGGTGTGAGTAGATGTGTGTTGGGGGGGTGGTTAGTGAGTAGAGGGGGGGGGAGGGGTGTTGTTGTTGTGACTCTCTGCTGGCGGCTGTCACTGGCGCTCGGACCTGGACACTCCAATCTCTACCCAAGAAGGAGGGGCTTGATCTTCTTGATAACCACTCTCACTCTATGCCACAGCCACAGGAGGAATGGTTGGGATGAAGAAAGAAAGATGAATTGTGAAGGAATTTGGAAAGGAAAAATGGAAGAAAATGAAGGGGGAAGGGGGAAGTGTGTGGAAGAAAAGGAAAATGATGTGAAAAACCATGATTGCTTAGCATCCAACAGGGGAGCACGAGCACCAAAGCGATATATAAACAATATTCAGAGGAAACTTTGGCTCTTATTTCCTTAATGCGTGGCTTACTTCTCTCTCTCAGTCAGGGTTTTAGAAGCCTGGGTTTGGCTGTGGCTCTGTGACTTGGGCTTAACCACAAGAATGAGTTTGGCTCTCTCTCTCTCTCCTCTCTCCTCTTGATGGCTTCTTAACCCACAAGAATAAGAATGGGCTCTGCCTGGAAAAAGAGGAAAAAAGACGTTTGTTTTTTTGTTTTTTGTATTGTTTTTTTTTTGTTAATTGTTTTTGTTTTTTTGTATTGTGTAACGATGCACAAAGCACGGAAGGAGCAGTTGGATGACAGGAGACAGGCTGTGGGAGGATGATAGGCTTACTGGACTGGCTCCGTTTTCTTCCACAGTAATTGGCTTTACTGATGGCTTAATTGCAAATCGGGGTCAACCCCCTCGGTGTAGAGTTTGAAGCAATTAGCACCACGAACTAAGCCAGGAGGAAAAGCTTGATGAAACGGCTTACTGTCTACTGCTCTGCGAACTGGCTTGCAGGCCTTGTAGGTTGTTGGGGGAAGTTCAGGGCGGTGGTGTGGCCTGGAGAGGTTTTTGCCTGAGGGGAGTGAGGGGGACGGTAGGCGGCTGGCTGGAGAGAGAAGATTCACCTTTTGGACCTGGCCGCCACTCCCACTCTCGCCACACCACTCACTCACACAAACAGCCTTCTAACTTCTTGAATTTACCCTTTAAAAACGTATTAATCACGCTCCACACGCTTGTTGTCACCATTTATCATGTGGGGAGTTCGATACGTTGGATTGGATTAGGGTAAAGAAATATCACGTTAGTCTGTTATTAGTTTATAATTGCAAGTTATGTGGAAGAGCCTTGGCCGCCGATTACTATCTCACGCGCTCCTCTCGAATAATACTGACTAGCCGGCTCCACTGGCCCAGAGTTACCCGAAGTGTGAGGGGGGGGGGCCCCTTTGATACTGTCTGAGGTCAGCACAATATGAATTAAGATAGTGACTCAGGCAGAAGACGGTGGTCGTTGAAGTCACGGTACCCTGGTTACTGTTAACTGGTTACTACTACTGAGAGATCCACACCATCCCTCACATCCAACCATCCACACCATCCCTCACCATCCACACCATCCACCACCATCACACCATCTCCCATCCACACCATCCCTCCCCAGCCACACCATCATCCCCTTCACCATCCACTCCCATCCCTCACCATCCACACCATCCACACTATTACCTCACCATCCACACCATCCACACCATCCTCACCATCCACCATCCACACCATCCTCCTCCACACCATCCTCACCATCCACACCATCCACACCATTCCACACCATCCCTCACATCCACCCATCCACACAGGAGGAAAGTTCTTAAAAATTAGCCTGACCTTTCACCATGTGTGTACAAAACTAATAATAAAACTTTTGATTAAAATTAATGGAATATATGAGAAACAGTGATGGTTAAAAAATACACTACGAGGTATACATGAACATTGATGGGTAGGTTAAAGAATAAACTACGAGGTTTTTTATAACATGAACACTGATGGGGGGTAATGAATAATAACTTATGAGTTATGATAAATAACACAGTATTCTGGTATATTACTGTGGTCGACACTGCTGAGTAGGCGGTCTCTTCCTGTGGTGCATTCTGGGGATCACCGCACCCGCCAAGCCAGCCTGGTCACGACCAGGCCTCTTCGGTGGATCAGGGCTGATTCAACGTGTCTGTTACTGCTGGCATGCATCATCCAACGTTTATGAACCACAGCTGTGCTGATCGGGCACCGTCTTTAGTATACGTCCAGCTCACTCTTGAAGACAACAGGGGTCTACGGTAATGCACCCTTAATGCTGGTGGGAGGCTGTTGAACAGTCTTGGGATGGAAACTTATTGCATTTTCTCTAGTGTACAGTGACCGCCCCCTACTATTTCACTGGGGGTATGTTGCTGCCTCCTGCCCTGTCTTTTCTTTCGTATGGAGTGGATTGCTGTGTGCATATAGGGACCAGAGTCCTCGAGAATCTTACAAGTGTAGATTATGATATATCTCTCTCGTCTGGCGCTTAGTGAGTACAAGTCAAAGTGCTTCCAGGGTTGTCCCAGTAGTAAGGTGTTTGATGGAAACTTAAACGTGCAGTAAAGGCTCTTGTGCATTCTCTAAGTTCTGCAGTTTTCACAGGCCTTGGATGGGGTGGATGTACAGCAGTCTTCCAGCCTAGAACGAATAAGTGATTTAAAAGGATATCGTTGGCTTAGTATTCTTGTCTTCAATTTTCTATTATCAAAACCTATCAGTTTCCTCGCAGTGTGTGATGTGCATTTTTTGTGGTTCCTTGAAGGCTGCGAAGAATCTGATTTATTGTTTCACTACTCTTGTGTTCGATTGGTTAGAAAAGTTGAGATCCATCAGCCTACTTTGCCAGTTATCCTTTAGCAAGCATTTTGGTGCTATTACACCATGGTGCACTTGTCAAAGTCTTTTTGCAAAATTGGGTGTATACTACATCAGCAGGCACTGACTTGAGAAAAATATCTTGTTTTTTTCTTTATAAAGACAGTTAGGGGTCTGTTGTAATCCCCTGATGTATTGAAGGCTGGACGTTGAAAAATCTTGGTCCTTTGGTACTTCATTATACCCCTGCTTTTTGTTGGAGATTATTTGGCACGTCGGCCAAGCCACTTTTACTTTTTGAGGACAGTTTGTGAGAGCTGATTAGGGCCCAATCTTCTGTAAATTTTCCAAGAGTTGTCTATAATGTACTGCTAGATTAGGTTGGGCCATTCACTGCCTGTTTTATGTAATTTCTTGCCAGTGTTTTTTTGTTCGTTTCCTGGCACAAGAAATTTTCTGGTGTTTATGACTGCTAAATGACATGTTCAATTGACGCGCATGAGGTTGAACTCGCATCGTTCCTTTCATTATTTCTATTTTACTGAAACAGTAACACATTGTTTGGGTGAAAAGTTTACAGGTCATTGTAAATATCAGTTAATGTCTTCTCTAATTTAGTGTCTTTCTAAAAAGTGCAGATCCGGTCGGGCCTTCATCCTTTCATAAGTTGAAAGCATAACCTTAACCTTTGAGGGTCGGACAGGCCCTCTCGAACTCGTTCGCCAGGGTCGGCCAAATTTCAAAAAAAAAAAAAATTTCTTATGAAAAATAAGAGTATTTTTTCTAAACATTATAGGGCTAACAAAAATTTTTAGTCATTACTTACGAGATAGGAGGTGTGAAAAATTTCCAAATTGAACAAACATATGGTTACATCGCCGGGACTGGCCGTCACCGGTATTTTTCTTATTTACTTTTTTAGGTACTATTTTCACTTATTTTTCAATTTTTCTTTTTCTAGAGTAACTTTTATGGCCTCTTGAGGCAACATGATCAGTATTTTGTAAGTTTATTGCTTTTTCACTACTAACAATAAGGGGCATAAACACTGTTGATATTATTTTGTTTACGAAAATATTTACACAAACAAACGATATGAAAATTTTAGTTTATACTATTTTCTATATTTTATCTACACTATACAGGTCACAGGGAATGTTTCTAGAGTTCTGCAGCCTGTGGAAGTCTTTGAAACATTGGTGTCATGCACAGTGCGTTGTTTTACACTCTCAAATTAAAACGAGTGTCTCTTCGTTGTTGTGGGCGTTTTTTTTGTAATGTGCACGAGTAACACCTCTTTCTGAGCCTTTTTCTTGAAAGCAGTAGCAGGCAGTTTTGTTAGGAAGTGATTCACCATGCTTCAGACGAGAGGTAGTTGTTGATAATTTTGGTGGCGGTCAATTGCAGGTTGCGTCTTGGTACTTGAATACTATTTGTCTGATGACAGACAAACAGAATTCGCCGTATTGTGGTTTTTTTCTGGTGCTCAATCTTATACATATTTATAAGCATTGAGATGGAATTGTCCAGAGATGGAAAAAACAGTTTGAAGTACCACTTATACTCTTGCGAACACAATCAGCAACCCATCTGCATGTCACATTTGTCACTGAAAGCATGTATGAGTGTAATCAATCACAGTGCAGGTTTTAGGAATGGGGTCAATTTATTCTCTATGCTGCCTGCACTCGTTTGCCATTTCATTTTAGGGTGAATTGATGACACAGTGTGGACATTTTCGTTTGTATGCCACCGAAATGCCATGATTGTCATTGGCAGCAAACGCTGACCTCACCTCTTAGTGTGCCAGCGTCAACCTGGGCATATGTTTCGATTTGCATGCACTGTGCACACAATCTGTCATGTTCTCTCGCAAAAAAATCACTGAGTGGCAGGGGCTTGTGTACCAGTTATCTGAATATATATATGCCTTACCAAGGTATGGTTCTATCTATTGTTCGCAACCACATCACCTGAGATGCCCAATACTTCCTGGTATTTTTTGCAATGTATAATTCGGTGTACACATAATATCCAATACCAGACACTGTAACATCACAAAGGCACAAACTACTTATACAAAGCGTTTCCTCCTTGCTTGGTAGTACCTGCTTGAAAGGGGAGTCTTCCTTGTACCAGAATCAAAGACTCGTCAATTACAAGCTTACGGAAAGGGATAAAAATGAGTAATGAATTTCTGTTTCAGATACACAAACACTTCACTAATCTTATATATATAAATGTCAGTTCATGTCAGGCCTGGTTTTATCTGAGAGTGAAGCATACGTAACAGTGCACAATCGATTCATGGATTATAGAACTGGACCCTGCGTGTTGCAATAGGGGTCTGTTGCCGTATGATTTCAATTTGTGCTTATACACATGTGCATAGCCTTATTGTGGCAAAGAAAGATACATCTCAGCCACAGTTGCTCCTTCCATGGTGTAGACGGGATTTTGGTGAAAGTAATTTGTGTTTGCCATGTAGTACTCGTAGTAGGTAGTTGCTTTCCATGCAATACTTTTCCTCAGTGGTTGTCAAAGAATAACTCGAAACATTCCAGTTCATTGGCATTGTTCCCAAGGCACAAGAATGGCCGTATTCACTTTGGCTGCCTCAAACTGTGTGGGGATTTGGACATAACTGATGTTCCTGCCACTCAGTGCGGTCTGTGGTGGACTGGACAATGACAGGTGGTTGTGGTTGTGGAGGTTGGGGGTTGTGGAGGCTGGTGTGGTGGAGGATGGAGTGGGGATGGTGGCCTTTTGTTCTAGATCAGCTCTGAGCGCGGCGTGGGTGGTGCGTGGGTGGCAGCATGGCCCACTTGTGGTGCTCACCGCCGGCACCAACCACACGCACATTTTCCAGCCCAATTGCAAACAGTATCTTCGTATTTTCACTGTCTGTTCCTGTCTGTACAGCCACCGGGTCTGTACTCGATATACACTCCTTCATCTTGGTATAAACCTCTGGCAATACCAGAGCGCATTTATCGATGTATATACCGGACGCTTCACTGGGGGAATATGCACTTCACTATCACTATGGAAATAGTTTGGAAGAGCTTGAGTGTTCATTATTCACTCTCATCCACTATCATCACCCCTGCTCTCATTACACATCCAAAACCACCAAACACATCACCATATATCGTCGGGATTGGGAAAACTTGAAGTTTCATCTTGGGTTTGGAAACAATCCTGAACGTGACAACTCGGGGTCCCACAGCACCAGAGGTGGGAAGGCTGAGGGTACGTATGGGGTTTTCTTCACTATTACGATCTTATGGTCATTAGTTTCGGTAAAACCTCACTAAAACCACGAAACTCATCTTCACTGGCACTTCACATTCACTAGTTAGAAACTGTCACTGGGGACAAAAAGTGTCCCAAGTCGCCGAGGAGTGAGGAGCTTTTACGCGAGGCATGGTGGACATTGTTTACAAAGAGGGCATTCACAATGCACACTGGCGTCCAGATTTTTTTTTTTTTTCTACCGCGCACACCGACCAGCAGGACCCATTCTCTCTCAACTAGGCCTACTGCCTTTTCGCGCGGTGATTTGAGGCCACTAAATTTATGTCGTACTAGTACGTCAAAAAACCCTACACGTAAGACGTATAGTACGACGAAAACCCTCAAAGGGTTTAAGCGTTTTATTATTTATTCTTCTTGATATGAAGCAAAGATCCTATTAAACTCTATTTTGTCTGCACTGAACTGCCTCTGCCCTTCTGACACAATATTAATCTTCCATGTCATCTTGTTGCTTTTTAGATGTTCTCATCAAAAATTATTGATGGTTTATTTTATCATCATTGGCACACTTACTTTGTAGCTATTCCCTTCATGTCCAATGTTTAATCTAGATGAACTAACAAGGGTCCCTTTCTGCCCTGTGGCATTGCTACTTGTAAATGGGTTCCCTCGTTACATGTTTGCCACAACGGTCATCATGATTTCGGAAGATAATTTCTTCTCTACCATGGGCTGTTACTTTCTTGATCAGTTCATGTGTGAGCACTTTATAGAAGGACTTTACTGAATCTCTCCACGTAGATACACCCCAATTGTATTCATATCATGTCCACAGTCTCGAATCCTTGATGAATTTTTTTTTTTACAAATTGTGAAAAACCATGTTGGGGTATATTTTCAATTGGCATCCTCAATTACTGATTCCATCAACTTCCCAGTTAGGTCTAGGCTGATTGATCTATCGTTTGATGCAGGACTATCTCCTAACTTTGTCACATTTCCTATACGTATTTATTTTACCTTGTACAGTATGTACATTGTGATGGAGTGATACTAGCGGCTGCGCTAGTGTGAGAGTATGATTTGCTAATTTCTCTTAAATTTATTTAATCTTGGAAAACAGCTCTCAGGGCTGGATGCCATGTTTAGTATAATTATCAGGTTGTCAGAGATAATGCACAGTGGACCCCAATCTTGGTTACTTTATTTCGTCATGACATATATAATTATATATAAAATAATACGATTTACCATTATTGTACAGGTGGGTGACCCTGTTCTGTTTTGTTCGCCATAAATGCTCCTTTTTTCGCAATGTTCATCCATATAATGGCCTGTGTCATTTGATCTTAATTTCTTATTAGGAATATAAAACATGTTGGGATAGCTTTTGAAAAGTCTTGATATTACTCACCACAGTCTTCAGGTCACTCATGATAATCCCTAGTTACTTTTGTCCCCTGTCTGTACTACTCTGCTAATCCCTTTTCAACGTGGGCTGTCTGTATGAATTAAGACCTATGTGAGGAGACATTGTGTACTGTCTCCTGTCCACAAAACAATAAGTAAGTAATCCCTTAGGTCATATAGTCTGCAAAGCAACTGTGAGGACCTTGACCTTGTTATTAAGGGTAATTCGTGGCATATTGAAAACAAGGGATTGTGATCACTTTTTCCAGACTTCTCTTAACCCAAAATCATTTGGTATGGGATTTTGTTGTTTGCCAGAATAAGTCTAGAAAGTTATTTTATTTGTTGGTTCTGACACACACAGTTTTTTTTTTTAAAGGCAAGTCCTGAATATTCTATAATTCACTAGACTACTAGCTTTCTGTCAGATTGATCCAGTCAATTGCTTAAATTAAAAATATATTAAACTAGATCATGCCCAGATATCTTTTCATATCTCTTTCAAGAAACTGCAACCAAACAGATTCTGTCTGTCTTCTGCATTTATATAATTTGATGCAGCAGTCTAATAATAATATATACTCCTTCATGTGGCATATCAGCAGGCATGTCTTTTTTTCAGATTTGTACATGTTTGGTTATTTGCAGTAGTGTTGTTTCCTCTACATGCGTTAGTTGTATCTTGTCTGTTTTATTTCTTACACGCGGCTGTTTGTGTAGTAGATGATAAAGAATTATTTTTACCTTGCTGCTTCTCTCTCTCTCTGAAGATCATTTTCCTTGTTTTTTACGAGTAACTACTTTGAGCTATCCTATATTCTAAACTTATTCTAACTTATTTTGGCAATTCTTGCTCTCCATCCTTAATACTGCAAACACCTTTGCATTTCCAGTTGTTTTTCGGTTTAATGGAATTTCAAACTTCCCTGCGCAATTTACACCACCTGCTTAGACATCCATTCACTCCTCTTCTAGTAAAATGATACATATGGTATAAAGACCATAGTTGCCTTGTATATATTGGCAAGCAGCTATTTTTCTCCTTTCAGTTCCCAGCATCATTACTCCATGCAATGAGGCCATTAACTATCCATACCTGCTGCAGTCTTCCGTTACTTCTGGAGAAAAAACAAGAAATGGAATATGTTCAATCTTTGTTTTGAAGGCAGCATGGTGAATTATAATTGGAACTTCGAGGTTTTGAAATTGGGTGTAGTCATCCATGCTCTTAAAGGCCCAGCATCAGGTGTTATGCAGAGCAGGATCCTCGGAAGAAGATAGCTGCAGCACTTGCTGGGTTCTATATTTTATGTGGCGATAGCATAAGGTGCCATGACCACGAGTCTGTGTTATATCTTGTTTTATGTCAGTAAATTGTTGGCTTGCTCCATTCTACTGACCAGTTCCCACTAGCTGTGTCTAGAATCTCGCAGCAGTGAGAGGAGATAGCGAGAAAGGTTGTGCTGCGGCTGTCAGGACTTTCCATTCACACGGAAAGTGGCTTTTGTATGGGGAGATCTACTTTGGATCCTCTTGTGGCATGAAGTTGTGCACTTTGTTAAACCTTTTTTCGGGGTCAAATGTACTGTTGAGGTATCATGAATTATTGGGAAGGCCTTACAATATGTGTAGTCTCTGCCCTTCTAGGAGCATACAACGTTGATGAATTAGCTAAACACCTTTAATAAAGGAATAAATAAAGAGTATTAATTTATGTTTTTCTTCATAGAAGTTTAGAAAGTTTATCAGAAAATGACCAGCAAACGAGCGTGAGAAACACAATACAGTTAGGAACTTGCAGATCAGGTATATTCTAATGAAATGTGTGGAATAAGTTAAAACATATCTGTGGGGAAAGTACAAGTAGATTGTAAGATGATTTGTTAGGACTAAAGTCTAGGTATAGAATCTTGGTACTACAGTTTGTATGGAGTTGTCATTGAACATAACCCTTTCATGTCGAGAGAGGCCCTCTCTAAATTGTTTCTCAGGTCGACATGATCACCCCAGTTCTTTGACTTAGTTTTTCGCTCTATTGTGTGGCTTGAAATTTGTATTATAGTCAATGAAGTTTTAATTTCCTCACATTTTCATATTGGAGTAATGAAATTTTCTTCATGAACTTCGCGTATTGTTTTCTACAGCCATTTAAAGATTGGTTTGTCTGCCTGGGGTCTTGCAGAGTTCTTATTGGAGGAACACTGACATGCAAATTGGGTTGTCACCTGCAAGGAGACATGCACCTGTGGACTTTACATCCTGTCTATGTTAATATAGGATGAGGAAAAGATTGGGGTGGTACTGTAACCTTATGGAACAGAGCTTTTCCACTGTAGCCACCTCAGAATTTACTCTGTTGTCTGCTATCTTTATGTTCTAATTTTTAGGAAATTATAGATTCATCTACCGACTTTCCTGTTATATTCCTTTATCATCTTTTGTGCGCTATTACACATGGTCACACTTGTCAAGGCTTTTGCAAAGTTGTATATTACATCTACATTCGTTTATCTTCTACGATAGGACTTGTCGTTGTGGTCCAGTATTGGGACAGACAGCGAGCGACTGCTCTAAACATTCTGCTGGGTTGTGGTCTGAGGGTATCTAGATGGGTGGTGATTTGCTTCTTAGAACCTTTCAAAGATTTTTATGTATGGGATGTTAGCACTATTGATCTGTAGTTTCTTTGCTATTGCTCTACTGCTCCCTTTGTGGAGTGGGGGCTATGTCTGGGTTTTTAGTAAATGTGGGATGAACCAATGTCGCCATGCTCCTCTGCACAGGAGGTTAAAAGCACGTGATAGGGTTTCTTTGCAGTTTTGGTGAACTTGAGAGTTCACGGTCTGGGCCTGGGGGCAGAGTTGATGGGCAAGTCATTTATCGCCTTTTCAAAGTCAATTTGGGCTTCAGGATAATATCAGATAGGTGTGTGTCTACCAGATTCTCTCTCTCTCATAAAAAAAATCATTTAAGTCTTCAACTCTGTCTGGTTAGTGGCTTGCTAAAAACCGAGTCATGTTGGGACTTGAGTAGCTCACTCATTTCCTTGCTGTCATCTGTGTAGGACCCATCCCATTTAAGTAGGGGCCCAATACTGGATGTTTTTCTAGACTTTGATTTGGCATAAGAAAAGAAATATTTTGGGTTTCTTTCAATTTCATTGATGGCTTTCAGTTCTTCTCAGGTTTCTTGACTCCTGTAAGATTCCTTTAGCTTTAGTTTGATATTTGCTATTTCTTTGACCAGTCTCTCCCTACATATTGCAGATATATTGGCCTCTTGAAGCCGCTCTGTTATTCTTAGCCTTTGCCTGTATAGGGAGCGCTTTTCTCTTTCTAGTTTACATTTCCTTTTTCTTAAGGAAATATGCCTTGAGCATACCTTAAGTGCCACAGAGTTAATTTGTTCTAGACATAGGGTAGGATCCATGTTGCTTAGTCTATCTTCCCAGTTTATATCATTTAGGACTTCGTTTACTTGGTCCCACCTTATGTTTTTGTTACTGAAGTTGAATTTGGTGAAGGCTTCCTCGTGACTGATCATATTTTGTCAGTCTGGGGCCCACCGCATACATGTCTGGACCTCTGTTATGTTATGATCTGACTATATTGTTTTTGATATGATGACATTTTGTATCAGATCATCATTGTTAGTGAAGATGAGGTCCAGCGTATTCTCCAGTTTTGTAAGCTCTATTATTTGCTGGTTTAAGGTGAATTTGGGGCAGAGATTTAAAAGTTTGTGTGTGTGTGAGTTTTCATCTGAGCTGCCTCCTGGTATTATCTCTGCTACAACATTATTTGCTGTATTCCTCCAGTTTCGTTGCCTTAGGTCGAAATCCCCCAGGAGCAAGATGTTGGGGGCAGGAGCTGGAAGATTTTCCAGACAGTGATCAATTTATAAAAGCTGTTCCTGGAATTGTTGGGACCTTGCATCCGGAGGCTTGTATGGAACCACAATGACCAGGTTTGGGTTCTCGATCTTTACTGCTAAAACTTCAACTACATCATTTGAGGCATTTAGTAGTTCTGAGCATATAAGTGACTCTGTGATATACAGGCCAACCCCCCCATCCCCCTTTTACCTTTTCACTCTGTCGCATCTGTATAAGTTGTAACCCGGGATCCATATTTCATTGTCCAAGTGATCCTTCATGTGGGTCTCTGTGAAAACTGCTAACATTGCATTTGACTCCATAAGCAGTCCACGGATGAAAGGTATTTTGTTATTCGTTGCAAACATCCAATCTTTCATAGACAACTCCATGCAAACCTCACAAGATACGGCAAAACACCTCATTGTTAATGATATCTGAAATCTTGAGGCTATATCTACATATTGCACCAATTAGATGAATGAATGGTTTTAACAGAGACTGTAACCCAGTAATGACCAATGTTTTTTAATGGTAATAATAATTTTTTTTTTGAAGACTGTATTCCATAGTTTATTGTGCACATCAACTATATGAGGTACAGTAATTGTAAAATACGAAATGAATATTTCTCTTTAGTGATGTAACAATGCTCACTGGGGTCTGACAAAGATTCATTGGGACCTGTAATCCTTTTTTTTCCCTCTCACAGGATGAGCATGGGGTGCACATTAAACTAGCTGCTTAACCCCTTGACTATCGCAACCCCTCCTGGTGTTGCAAAATTTAAAAAAATAAAAATTATTTTTTCTTATGAAATGATAAGAGAATCTTTTCCCAATTGTAATGACACCAAAAGAACGAAATTTGATGGAAAACTGACGGAATTACGCTCTCGCGAAGTTAGCGACCTCAGCGATATTTACAAATCAGCGATTTCACCCACTTTGAGCTCTATTTTCGGCTAATTTCGTTGTTCCAGTTGACTAAACTCATAGCTATTTCTTTAGAACTCCATTTTTTCTATCGATTGAGTACAAGAAACTGCCCATTTACCGATTTCAACTACCCAATAACATGGTCAGAAATTTGCAATTTGGCCAATTTCATGAAAATTAAAAAAATATGACAATTTCAAAATATGGTCCAAAATGAACAATGCAGACATTCCTGGCTCTAAAATAACATTTTCTTTGTTCATCAGTCACATCTCCAGGCCCCTCTGATATTACTCTTGCTTTCTGTTTTGAATTTTTATTCAAACAAAAAATAGAAGACTTACTGTTATGCAGACTACTGCAATATTGTAATAATTGTACAAATAATGTCAACCCATTCATGACTACATATTAGAATGGCTAGTTGGGCATTTATTGGACAATGACATCATACGTTTACTTTTGAACATTTCCCCTACTTTGAGCTCCATTTCCAGGTTCTTTTTATAGTAAAACCAATCAAAATCACCTCTATTTCTATAATATGTTTTCCATTCTATCAAACGAGACCAAGAAAATGAGAATACAATCATAAATACTATACGAAAATAGACCACTGCGGGTTCCAGGATTTTTTTTATACGATGCACACTGACCACACAGACCCATTCTCTCACATGTGGGCCTACCAGGTTTCTCCTGCTTGATTTGAAGCCGCTAGAGTTTGAGTATATATACATCAAACACAGCGGCTCGTAAGATGTACATGTATATATATGACCGAAACAGTCAAAGGGTTAAGTGACTCAGATTGAAAATTTATTTCCACATGATACATTGTTTGTACAGAAAAGGATGCCACTTGATAATGCAGGTAGAAAGCCCATGGTTTTGTAGAGCATTTTGGGCAAGCTTAAGTTTAACTTAAGACTATAAGGACAATAAACATTATATACAGAAGAACTCCTGTATCCACGGATTCAGTTTCAATGGTTTCAGTTATCTACAGTTTATTGTAGCCCAAAAATATTAAATAGACAATTTCAGAAATAAATGATGATTTTTAAAGGTTTCCTGGCTATCACTGGAGAGGTGAAGAAAATCATTCGTGTATCGAGAAAAGTTGGTGGAGAGGGATTTGTCAATATTATTGATGAAGAAGTGGAAGAAAATATCCAAGAACATTGAGAAGTGTTGACGAATGGGGAATTAGAAGAACTTGTCAAGTCATTGAGAGAAGAAGAGGAAGGTAAGGAAGAAGAAACTAAAACAGAACCAGGAATATGGACATTGGAAAAATTTGGCAAATTGTTTGGGATTGCACAGGCTTTAAAGGAAAAAATCCTGGATTACGATCCTGTGATGGAACGCAGCATTAAAGTCGCTTCCTATCATGATTTTTTCCAAAAGGTTAAAAAACAAACCATGTCCACTATCGACAACCCCCAACCATCAAATTTGTAATGTCTTACTCTACATAATTTATCAGTTAAACTTTATCATAGGTATGTAAAAGAAAAAAATGACTCGTATGTAGGTTTCACTACTATCCACAGTAAGTCTTGGAATGTATCGCCCGCAGATATAGGAGGACTATTGTATATGTATGTAAGGACATTAAGTGTACACTCAAAATTGATTCAGTGAGTATGTAATGAATGTATATGTAAGTAGATTAACTGACTGACTAGATTACAGGTAAATAATCAGTATTGTAGCCAGGCTGATAAGAGTGGACTTACTGATTTACAAAAAGGCCATCTACAGAGGGAGGGTAAACCAGAATTGGAAACTCATTCATTAGCTGTTGTGATAGAATTATGCAGACATCACAGTTCAAATTACCCTCCAAACTGCAACATCCCTCATCTTCCTGGCTCAAGGCCTGGCTTTCACATTGATTCTTTAACCCATTCTTTGTTCACTGCATAACCCAGTAAACTGTTTATTTGCTAGTTGTCCATCCCTGTTCTCCTGTGTTGCAGGGACATAATATTTATGTATTAATCTTTACTCTGTGTGACACAGGAACATGCTGTTTATGTATTGAATTTTGTGTTTGTGTTGCAGGGACATTTCCCATTGATACAACCAAGACACGGCTGCAGATCCAAGGTGGACGCTGTGATGCTGGGGGGGTGATCACCAAGCGCTACCGTGGGATGCTTCATGCACTCCTTAAAATATCTCATGAAGAGGGAATCAGGGCACTTTATTTTGGGTCAGTACCAGCCTTTTCTGCCATTATTATTATTATTATTATTATTATTATTATTATTATTATTATTATTATTATTATTATTATTATTATTATTATTTATTATACAGTGGACCCCCGGTTATCGGCTGTAATCTGTTCCTGAAGGTCGGCTGATAACCGAAATGGCCGATAACTGAATTAATATTTCCCATAAGAATTAATGGAAATAAAATTAATTCGTTCCAAACAAAGATATTCACAAAAAAATAATTGTTTTTGCAATTATGTAAGTATTACATACCTATATTGAAGGCTAATGCTGGCTTCTGGAGGATAGGGAGGAGGAAAGAGGGAGGAGTTAGTGTTTGGAAGGGGAATCCCCCTCCATGAAGACTTTAGGTAGCAAAGCGTTCTCTGGGGTTACTTCCCTTCTCTGTCTTTTAATGCCACTGGGACCAGCTTGAGTCACTGGACCCCTGTCTCACAAAATAACTGTTCAGAGTGCTCTGTTTCTGGCATCTCTCTAAGATTTCCCTGAAGTGGGACAGGGTTTTGTCACTAAACATGTTGCAGATATGGCTTGTTTCAGCTTTGTCAGGGTGGTGTTTCTCTACAAAAGCTTGCATCCTGGTTCACATTGCACACACCTCTTTAATCTCTGAAGAAGGCACCTCCTTCACTCCCTCTTCCTCCTCCTCTGAAGCAAGTTCCTCAGCTGCAGTCTGTTGCTGTTCAAGTTGAAGCTCTTGCAGCTCTTCAGTGGTAAGCTCTTCCCTGTGGTCCTCCTCCACTTCCACATCCTCACCACTCACCTCCAACCCCAGGGACTCCCCAAAGACACAATAGAGTCCACAGGGTTGGCAGGGTCAGGGTCACGGTGAGCCTCAAACCCTTCAAAATCCCTCTCTTGGACACAATCTGGCTACAGTTTTCTCCAGGCAGAGTTCAAAGTCCTGAAAGTCACTCCTTCCCAAGCCTTGCCTGTAAGGCTTATGCAATGGAGGATAGTGAAAAGATTCCTCCAGAGCTCTCTTAGGGTCAACTGAGTGTCCGAGGTCACTCCAATGCACTTTTGAAACACTGCTTTTGTGTAGAGTTTTTTGAAGTTAGAAATGACCTGCTGCTCCATGGGCTGGAGGAGAGGAGTGGTGTTAGGAGGCAAGAACTTCACTTTTATAAAACACTTGGTCTAACAAGTCTGGAGGATGTGCAGGAGCATTGTCCAGTACCAGGAGGCACTTGAGTGGCAATATCTTTTCCAGGAAGTATTTTTTCACACTTGAGCCAAACACATCATTAACCCACTCTTTGAAAATTTGCCTTGTGACCCATGCCTTATGATTAGCTTTCCACATCACACACAATCTATTCTTCATGACATTGTTTTTCTTGAACACACTCGGATTTTCTTAGCGATACATGAGTAAAGGTTTCACTTTGAAATCCCCACTAGCATTACCACACAACAAAAGAGTAAGCCTGTCTTTCATAGGCTTGTGTCCTGGCAGTGCCTTTTCCTCCTTGGTAATGTAGGTCCTGTTTGGCATTTTCTTCCAAAACAGGCCTGTTTCATCACAATTGAAAACTTGTTGGGGTTCGAATCCTTCAGCCATTACATAGTCCTGGAATTCGTGAACATACTTTTCAGCTGCACGTTTGTCAGAACTTGCAGCCTCACCATGCCTTACAACACTGTATCCTAATACTCTTCTTAACTCTATCAAACCATCCTTTACTGGCCCTAAATTCACAAACTGCAGCACTTGTTTCAGGCATTTTCTTTGCAAGATCCTCATGCAACTGCTTTGCCTTCTCTCAAGTAGTCGACTCCACTACACTGTCTCCCACTAATTCTTTTTCCTTAATCCACAATAATAATAACGTTTCCATTTCTTCCATTATCAGTGTCCTTTGCCTAGTTAGAAAAGCTACTCCTTTTGCAACATTTGCATCTTTGATTTGTTCTTTCTTTGCCAGGATGGATGTATAATTGTTTTTTTATTCTTGCTGTACATCCTGGCAAGTTCCACCACCTTCATACCACTCTCATATTTTTGTATCACTTCACGCTTAAATTCCATGATGTTTCTCACTTTCTTTACCACAGGAACTTTACTAGGAAATTTCTTTGGAGCCATTGTTACTTCACAGTTGCACTGCAAGAAAAACCACTAAAAACAATGGTAAACAAGTGAAATGTTTGGATGTATGAGCAGAAGCTTCCTCAGCCACCGAGAAACACGGCCAAACTGAAGCGCAAGCTGCCCCAGCTGGCGGATGGATGCATCCAAAATAGCCGATAACCGAGCGAACGGCTGATAACCGAGCGCCGAAAACCCCACAATAACCGAGTTGGCCGATAACCAGACCGGCCGATAACCAGGGGTCCACTGTATACATAAATAATCAGGTTTGAATTATTCTGTGGATCTAGAGCCCTTCAAGGTAAAAAAAAAAAAGTCATGTATATACACATTTACAAATGCGAAAAATGCTGGTTCCAGAACACCCTCCAGATAGATACGTACCAGTAAACTTGAAAGTACTTGAGGGCCTTGTCCCAAATCTGCACACCTGTAATAGTGTATTGGAGTGAGAGCTGTGGGAGGATGTGTAAAATAAACCCAGTAAAAAGCAGGGGCACTGTTGGCACAAGAGAACATTGTATCAACATCCAGGGCCCCAGACTATTCAACATTTTACCAGAAGATATTGGAAACACTGCTTGGAAACCTGACAAGTTTCTCCACCAAGTGAGAGATCAATCAGGTTGTGATGGATGCATGAGCCTGTGGGTTGCCAGTAGTGACAGTCTGGTTGATCAGGCAAGCACCAGATGAGCCTAGCCAAGGGCAGGGCTCTGTGAGTAGAAAAATTCCTTAAACTCATCAAAGTTGTATCAAAGGTACAGTATATCAAAAGGGATTATAAAGTTTTTGACGATTCTGATGTTGATATTAAATTTTAGGCTGATATTGATACCATCAGAATTAGGCAATACAACCAATACCGATACTTTGGCACACCCCGAGTAAGAATTTTATAAAAAATTAATATACAGTGGTCCCTCGCTTTTCGTAGTTCTTGGGAATCATAGATTTCGGAAATCATAGGAATATTGTCGTATAAACACGGGCTCACTAATCATAGGTTGACTCGTGAAAAGTAGTTCGTCCGGGACGTGTACGCACGGTGTGAGCCGGGGCAGCCTCCCTACCCAGCCAGTCTGGCATTGTTTACCAGTGAGCAAAGGTCCCCTCACGTGCTCCTACGAAATATTTCATAATATTCCACTCATTTTAGTGCTTGCAAATACTAAATAAGCTACCATGGCTCCAAAGAAAGCTCCTAGTGCCAAGCCTTTGGTAAAGAAGGTGAGAAATACGATTGAATTTAAGAAAAACATCATTGAAGCAATGTTTCACAGGTGCTTGACTGTGACCACAGACACTCATTTGACCCTAAGGGAATTTTGGAGAGAACACTTCAGCATCCTCCATTGCATAAACCTTATAGGTATGGCTTGGGAGGAAGTGACTACCAGGACAATGAACTCTGTTTGGAGAAAATTGTGGCCAGATTGTGTCGACAAGAGGGATTTTGAAGGGTTTGGGACTGACCCTGATGAGCCTATATCTGTTGTTAAATCAATTGTGGCACTGGGGAGTTCCATGGGGTTGGATGTGAGTTTGGAGGATGTGGAAGAGTTGGTGGAAGACCACAACGAAGAGCTCACCACTGAGGAGCTGCAAGAGCTTCAGCAGGAAGAGCAACGGATTGCAGCTCAGAATCTTGCTGCAGAGGAGGAGGAAGAGAGATGGAAGAAGGTGCCTTCTTCAGAAATTAGAGATTTTTGCTATGTGGGGTAAGATGGAAAGCTTTATGGAGAAACATCACCCTGACAAGGTTGTTGCAAGCCATGTTGGCAACAAGGTCTTGGGCCATTTTAGGGAAGTGTTAAAGAGACGCCAGAAACAGAGCTCTCTCCACAGTTATTTTGCGAGACAGGACTCCAGTGACTCTCAAGGTGGTCCTAGTGGCATTAAGAAACAGAGAAGAGAAGCAACCCCAGAAAAGCAATTGGTACCTGAGGTGTTGATGGAAGGGGATTTCCCTTCCAAACTATAAACAATCCACTCTCTCTCCTCCTCCAGTCTCCCATACACTAAGAAGAATCTCCAATAAAGGTAAGTGTTATGCTGTTAATGTTTCATTCATCATTTCCCATTGTATTGTTTATGTACTACATGTATATTTCATGTAAAAAATTTTTTTGTTTTAATACTTCTGGGTGTCAGGAACGGATTAATTGTATTTACATTATTTCTTATGGGGAAAATTGATTCGCAAATCGTAGATTTCGATAATAGTAGCAACTCCAGGAACGGATTAAGTACGAAAAACGAGGGACCACTGTAAAGCAAAAAATACAAAAGCAGCACCTCTAGTCTGTGTTTAATCATTAGCAAAAAGAAAAAAATAACTGGGTGTAAAATTTCCAGCTGTGTGGCATGAATAATAACCATATTTTGCTGCATATAAGATGCACTTTTTTTTTCCAAAATCTGACCCCTTAAAATCACCCTGCATCCTACATGGTGAAGGACATTCTTGGGGTCAAACTTTGGATCAAAGAATAATTCCATTTAACTGGCTCTACAAAAATTTGTCAGTTTTATTTTTCCAACATATTTCATGCTAAATTTAGGGTGCGTCCTATATGCCAGTGCATCTTATATGCCACAAAACATAGTAATTGTTGCACAGCACTGTATTATCTGATGTACATGCAGGGGTGACCCTGAAGGCAGGTTCCTTGATACCAGTGAGGGGCTCTTGATCTAATGAATTGGATTGTGCTCCAGTTCCTTGAACAGTCCAAATACCTTCCAACTCCCTGTGTGAACATTAAAATGGTATAAAATACCGACAGGTTGTTAGGTAAGACACATATGCAACAGTTAGGTATCTTTATTTCGAAACGTTTCGCCTACACAGTAGGCTTCTTCAGTCGAGTACAGAAAAGTTGATAGAAGCAGAAGAGACTTGAAGACGATGTAATCAGTCCATCACCCTTAAAGTTTTGAGGTGGTCAGTCCCTCAGTCTGGAGAAGAGTATTGTTCCATAGTCTGAAACAATATTGTTTCGAAATAAAGATACCTAACTGTTGCATGTGTGTCTTACCTGACAACTCCCTGTGTGCTGTATGACCCCTGTGGGTTTAGTGCTCTCCCATGAGTGTGTAGGGGCACAGTGTAGAGGAAATATTGCTTTAATGTACATCACTTATGAATAATTGCTTCTCTTGTGTGAAAGATAGGACTAAAGTAAAGAATGTTGGTGTATTAACATTTATGTATGATCTCTGCAGAATAGCACCGGCTGTACTTCGTCAAGCTACATATGGAACTATCAAGTTTGGTCTTTATTACTCACTCAAGCAGATGCTGGTGACTAATCCTGATGAAGAAAGATTAGGCATTAATGTGTTCTGTGCAGTCACTGCAGGTAAGACAGTGTAGGATTTTGCAACCCTGTAGCTCCATTTAATAGCACAGTATTACATTTTAATGCCATTGTTGTTACCATCATCATCACTTCCTCAGTCACCACTATGATCACCCACCATTCCTACTGCCACTGCTGACACCTGTCTCTGTACACTACCTCTTTACATCCATTCCAACAGTATTCTAAAAGACAAAACTGTCTGAACTCCTGCTACTAAAATTATACTCATATCAGTAATCTGTTGTGTAATCTCTTCTGAAACAATACGCCTGACTGATGAGGCTACCAAACATGGGAATGGTGAACACAGTAATCAGCAAGAGGTAGGTAAACACACTGAACTCAAATAACATTTCAATTATATCTGTACTACTGTTAGCAACACTTGAGTGCCCACAACTTATGCTCCTACAATGGTCATTACTACTATAGTATCATGCACCTAATTTTTGTGTCTCCTTGACAAACTCTCCAGACCCCAAAGACCTCCCCTCCTCTTTTTCTGATGTTTTCTGATACCTTAATAACAATAGCAAGTTTATTTTAGCATAATACATGTTTGTATAAAGGAGCGTAACAATTTGATGAACATGCCAAAAGCTCCTTTATATGCAGAGCATTTTGGGCATACTTAAGACTAATTTAAGATTAATAAGGCAATAAATGTATTAATTCAAGGATTATGTGGAATAAAATAAAGGTTGGACGTGAAAAGTGGGTTATAGTAAGCGTATATGCACTTAAAGAAGAAAGAAGTGTAGAAGAGAGAGTGAGTGATTTTGGGAAATGTTGAGTGAATGAACCAAGTGTGAGAGTAATGGTGGTGGGGGATTTCAATGCTAAAGTGGGCAAAAATGTTGTGGAGGGAGTAGCAGGTAAATTTGGGGTGGCAGGGGTAAATGAAAATGGGGAGCCTTTAATTGAGCTATGTGTAGAAAGAGGTTTGGTAATAAGTAATACATATTTTATGAAGAAGAGGATAAATAAATATACAAGATATGATGGGTTTATGAAAGATGAGGTTAATCATAGAATTGATGAAGGAAAAAAGGCGAGTGGTGCGTTGAGGTATATGTGGAGTCAAAAAACGTTATCTATGGAGGCAAAGAAGGGAATGTATGAAAGTACAGTAGTACCAACACTCTTATATGGGTGTGAAGCTTGGGTGGTAAATGCAGCAGCGAGGAGATGGTTGGAGGCAGTGGAGATGTCTTGTCTAAGGGCAATGTGTGGTGTAAATATTATGCAGAAAATTCGGAGTGTGGAAATTAGGAGAAGGTGTGGAGTTAATAAAAGTATTAGTCAGAGGGCAGAAGAGGGGTTGTTGAGGTGGTCTGGTCATTTAGAGAGAATGGATCAAAGTAGAATGACATGGAAAGCATATAAATCTATAGGGGAAGGAAGGCGGGGTAGGAGTCGCCCTCGAAAGGGTTGGAGAGAGGGGGTAAAGGAGGTTTTGTGGGCGAGGGGCTTGGACTTCAAGCAAGTGTGCGTGAGCGTGTTAGATAGGAGTGAATGGAGACGAATGGTACTTGGGACCTGACGATCTGTTGGAGTGTAAGCAGGGTAATATTTAGTGAAGGGATTCAGGGAAAACGGTTATTTTCATATAGTTGGACTTGAGTCCTGGAAATGGGAAGTACAGTGCCTGCACTTTAAAGGAGGGGGTTGGGATATGGGCAGTTTGGAGGGATATGTTGTTTATCTTTATACGTATATGCTTCTAAACTGTTGTATTCTGAGCACCTCTGCAAAAACAGTGATAATGTGTGAGTGTGGTGAAAGTGTTGAATGATGATGAAAGTATTTTCTTTTTGGGGATTTTCTTTCTTTTTTGGGTCACCCTGCCTCGGTGGGAGACGGCCAACTTGTTGAAAAAAAAAAAAAAAGATATAGCACGTAATGAAAGTATAGTTTGTTAGATTATGTATTGGTGGATAAAAGGTTGATGGGTAGGCTCCAGGATGTACACGTTTATAGAGGGGCAACTGATATATCGGATCATTATTTAGTTGTAGCTACAGTGAGGGTAAGAGGTAAATGGGAAAAGAGGAAAATGGCAACAAGAAGTAAGAGAGAGGTGAAAGTGTATAAACTAAGGGAGGAGGAAGTTTGGGTGAGATATAAGCAACTATTGGCAGAAAGGTGGGTGGGTGCAAGTAGGAGTAGTGGGATGGGGGGAGGTTTAGGAGGTTGGAGAAATGGTTTTGAGAAGAATAGATGTGGGGAGAGGGGGGGGTGGTTTAGGGTGGTGAGTTATAGAAAGAAGATGATTGGTGGAATGGGAAGAAAGTTTGTGTTATAAAGGGAAGAAGTAGCTAGAGAGGTTTTTTAAAAGAGAAGTGTTGATAAAGAGGAAGTAAGTGAGGTAACCCACGAGAAAGTTGCTATGGGGTTTTTAGCAGATTTTAAAAGAGTCAGTCCGGGACCCCCTACATGATAAATCCGTTCCGAAAGCCATCAATTTCGAACATAGAAATAATGAAATTAAATTTCCCTAGAAATAAGAAATCAAATTAATCCGGCAAGACACCCAGGATATAAAAAGAAATTTTACCACATGAAATATTAAGTTTAATGCAATAGAATAATTACAATAACAACAATTAACAATAGATTAATAACAATAGAATAATTGACACTTACCTTTAATGAAGATCTGGTGATGATTGATGGGATGGGAGGAGGGGAGAGTATGGATGGTGTTAGTGTTTAGAAGGGGAATCCCCTTCCATTAGGACTTGAACTGGCAGCCTTACCACACTGTGTATGCCACTACAATTCTTAAATCTTTCAAACCAACCTTTGCTGGCCTTAAATTCACTCACATCACCACTAGTTGCAGGCAATTTCTTTACCAAATCATCATGCACTCCGACACACGCACTCCACTTTCGTACTTTGCAATTATCTCTTTCTTCATTTCAATAGTCATTAGCACCTTTTTTCTCAAAAGGTGTGTACTAGAAACTTTCTTGGGGGCCCATGGTTACTTATTTTGCAGAAACAAGCACCAAAAACTGTGATAATGTGGATAATATGGAATGTACCGAATGTATCCTGGCTGGCTTGTAAACACTGGCACACATGGGCCAGTTCAGGCCACACGTGGACACGTCTCGTACGAATCGTATCGAATGTCGGGTTTTCCATCGAATGTCGAGGCGAAATTTTTGCGTTAAAATGCATCGAATGTCGGATTTATCGAATGTCGATGCCATCGAATGTCGGGGGTCCACTGTATATGGAGAGTAAAAGAAAGGTGAAGAGAGTGGCGAGAGAGTGCAAAAGGAGAGCAGATGATAGTGGGAGAGGCACTGTCAAGAAATTTGAATGAAAATAAGAAAAAATTTTGGAGTGAGTTAAACAAGTTAAGAAATCCTAGGGAATGAATGGATTTGTTAGTTAAAAACAGAGTAGGGGAGCTAGTTGATGGGGAGATGGAGGTATTGGGTAGATGGCGAGAATATTTTGAGGAACTTTTAACCCTTAAATGGTCCAAACGTATATATACGTTTTTTCAACATCTGAAAGTATGTAAAAAAATGTAGATCTTCTTTTTTGTTTTACATTTGAATATGTGTAAAAAAAACTTTCATCTACATTTTTTGTTTTTTTATTTGAAAATATGTAAAAAAAAGTAGATCTACTTTTGTAGCACTACGAATTTGAACGTCGATTTGTTTGGACCGTTTAAGGGTTAAATGTCGACGAAGAAAGGGAGGTGGTAATTTCATGCACTGGCCAGGGAGGTATACCATCTTTTAGGAGTGAAGAAGAACAGGATGTGAGTATGGGGGAGGTGTGTGAGGCATTACGTAGAATGAAAGGGGGTAAAGCAGCTGGAACTGACGGGATCATGACAGAAATGTTAAAAGCAGGAGGGGATATAGTGTTGGAGTGGTTGGTATTTTTGTTTAATAAATGTATGAAAGAGGGGAAGGTATCTAGGGATTGGCAGAGAGCATGTATAGTCCCTTTATAAAAGGGAAGGGGGACAAAAGAGATTGTAAAAATTATAGAGGAATAAGTTTACTGAGTATACCAGGAAAAGTGTACAGTAGGGTTATTATTGAAAGAATTAGAGGTAAGACAGAATGTAGGATTGCGGATGAGCAAGGAGGTTTCAGAGTGGGTAGGGGATGTGTAGATCAAGTGTTTACATTGAAGCATATATGTGAACAATATTTAGATAAAGGTAGGGAAGTTTTTATTGCATTTATGGATTTAGAAAAGGCATATGATAGAGTGGATAGAGGAGCAATGTGGCAGATGTTGCAAGTACAGTGTACCCCCAGTTCACGATATTAATCTGTTCCTGAGAGCTCATCGTAAACCAAAATTATCGGAAAGCGAATCAATATTCCCCATGAGAAATGCACGTAATGGAAATCAAATTAATCCGTGCAAGACACCCAAAAGTATGAAAAAAAACTTTTACCACATGATATATTAAGTTTAATGCAATACAATAATTACAATAACAATAATAACAATAGAATAATCACAATAGAATAATTGACACTTACCTTTAATGAAGATCTGGTGATGATTGATGGGATGGGAGGAGGGGAGAGTGTTGAAGTTTTTAATGTTTAGAAGGGGAATCCCCCTCCATTAGGACTTGAGGTAGCAAGTATTTTTCCGGAGTTACTTCCCTTCTTCTTTTAATGCCACTAGGACCAGCTTGAGAGTCACTGGACTTCTGTCGCACAACATATCTGTCCATAGAGGCCTGTACCTCTCGTTCCTTTATGACTTTCCTAAAGTGGTTCACGACATTGTCAGTGTACAGGTTGCCAACACGGCTTACAGTAGCTGTGTCAGGGTGATTTTAATAAAAAGAGGTTTGCACTTCAAGCCACTATGCACACATTTCATTAATTTCAATAGTCATTAGCACCCTTGGTCTCGATGGGTTGGCACTAGAAGCTTTCTTGGGGCCCATGATGACTTATTTTGCAGAAACAAGCACCAAAAACAGTGATAATATGGATAATATAGAATGTACCGAATGTATCCTTAGATGCGCGCACACTGGCTGGCTTGTAAACACTGGACACGTCTCGTACGAATCGTATCGCATACCGAGTTTTGTAACGGGAACTGAGGCAAATTTTTTGCGATATAATGCTTTGGATACCGGATTTATCGGATACCGATGGCTTCGCGAACCGGGGGTCCACTGTATATGGAATAGGGGGTAAGTTACTAAATGCTGTATAGAGTTTTTATGAGGATAGTGAGGCTCAGGTTAGGGTGTGTAGAAGAGAGGGAGACTATTTTTTATTATTATTAACACACTGGCCGATTCCCACCAAGGCAGGGTTGCCTGAAAAAGAAAAACTTTAACCATCATTCACTCCATCACTGTCTTGACAGAAGGGTGCTTTACGCTACAGTTTTTAAACTGCAACATTAACACCCCTCCTTCAGAGTGCAGGCACTGTACTTCCCATCTCCAGGACTCAAGTCCGGCCTGCCAGTTTCCCTGAATCCCTTCATAAATGTTACTTTGCTCACACTCCAACAGCACGTCAAGTATTATAAACCATTTGTCTCCATTCACTCCTTTCAAACACGCTCACGCATGCCCGCTGGAAGTCCAAGCCCCTCGCACACAAAACCTCCTTTACCCCCTCCCTCCAACCTTTCCTAGGCCGACCCCTACCCCGCCTTGCTTCCACTATAGACTGATACACTCTTGAAGTCATTCTGTTTCGCTCCATTCTCTCTACATGTCCGAACCACCTCAACAACCCTTCCTCAGCCCTCTGGACAACAGTTTTGGTAATCCCGCACCTCCTCCTAACTTCCAAACTACGAATTCTCTGCATTATATTCACACCACACATTGCCCTCAGACATGACATCTCCACTGCCTCCAGCCTTCTCCTCGCTGCAACATTCATCACCCATGCTTCACACCCATATAAGAGCGTTGGTAAAACTATACTCTCATACATTCCCCTCTTTGCCTCCAAGGACAAAGTTCTTTGTCTCCACAGACTCCTAAGTGCACCACTCACTCTTTTCCCCTCATCAATTCTATGATTCACCTCATCTTTCATAGACCCATCCGCTGACACGTCCACTCCCAAATATCTGAATACATTCACCTCCATACTCTCTCCCTCCAATCTGATATCCAATCTTTCATTACCTAATCTTTTTGTTATCCTCATAACCTTACTCTTTCCTGTATTCACTTTTAATTTTCTTCTTTTACATACCCTGCCAAATTCATCCACCAACCTCTGCAACTTCTCTTCAGAATCTCCCAAGAGCACAGTGTCATCAGCAAAGAGCAACTGTGACAACTCCCACTTTGTGTGATTCTTTATCTTTTAACTCCACGCCTCTTGCCAAGACCCTCGCATTTACTTCTCTTACAACCCCATCTATAAATATATTAAACAACCACGGTGACATCACACATCCTTGTCTAAGGCCTACTTTTACTGGGAAATAATCTCCCTCTTTCCTACATACTCTAACTTGAGCCTCACTATCCTCGTAAAAACTCTTCACTGCTTTCAGTAACCTACCTCCTATACCATACACCTGCAACATCTGCCACATTGCCCCCCTATCCACCCTGTCATACGCCTTTTCCAAATACATAAATGCCACAGAAACCTCTTTAGCCTTATCTAAATACTGTTCACTTATATGTTTCACTGTAAACACCTGGTCCACACACACCCTACCTTTCCTAAAGCCTCCTTGTTCATCTGCTATCCCATTCTCTGTCTTACTTTTAATTCTTTCAATAATAACTCTACCATACACTTTACCAGGTATACACAACAGACTTATCCCCCTATAATTTTTGCACTCTTTTGTCCCCTTTGCCTTTATACAAGGGAACTATGCATGCTCTCTGCCAATCCCTAGGTACCTTACCCTCTTCCATACATTTATTAAATAATTGCACCAACCACTCCAAAATTATGCCCCCACCTGCTTTTAACATTTCTATCTTTATCCCATCAATCCCAGCTGCCTTACCCCCTTTCATTTTACCTTCTGCCTCAAGAATTTCCTCCACACTCACAATTGGCTCTTCCTCATTCCTGCAAGATGTTATTCCTCCTTGCCCTATACACGAAATCACAGCTTCCCTATCTTCATCAACATTTAACAATTCCTCAAAATATTCCCTCCATCTTCCCAATACCTCTAACTCTCCATTTAATAACTCTCCTCTCCTATTTTTAACTGACAAATCCATTTGTTCTCTAGGCTTCCTTAACTTCTTTATCTCGCTCAAAACTTTTTCTTATTTTCAACAAAATTTGTTGATAACATCTCACCCACTCTCTCATTTGCTCTCTTTTTACATAGCTTCACCACTCTATTAACACCTCTCTTTTTCTCCATATACTCTTCCCTCCTTACATTACTTCTACTTTGTAAAAACTTCTCATATGCTAACTATTTCTCCCTTACTACTATCTTTACATCATCATTCCACCAATCGCTCCTCTTCCCTCCTGCACCCACTTTCCTGTAACCACAAACTTCTACTGAACACTCTAACACTACATTTTTAAACCTACTCCATACCTCTTTGACCTCATTGCCTATGCTCTCATTAGCTACTTCCCGGTAAAAGTAGGTCTTAGACAAGGATGTGTAATGTCGCCATGGCTGTTTAATGTATTTATAGATGGGGTTGTAAAAGAAGTAAATGCTAGGGTGTTCGGGAGAGGGGTGGGATTAACCCTTAGAGGGTCGCCCGGCCCTCTCCGAGACTCATTCTCAGGGTCGGCGAAATTTAAAAAAAAAAAAAAATTTTTGTTATGAGAAGATAGAGAATGTTTTCCCGATCATAATGACACCAAAAGTATGAAATTTTATGGAAAACTTATGGAATTATGCTCTTGCGAAGTTAGAGGTCTCGGCGATGTTTACGCATCGGCGATTTTGCCCACTTTGAGCCCTATTTTCGGCCAATTCCACTGTACTAGTCGACAAAAAACATGAATATTTTGCTAGAACTCCATTTTTTTTCTATCGAATGAGTGCAAGAAACCACCCATTTACCAATTTCAACTATCCAGTACAGCAGTCAGAATTTAGCAATTTTGCCAATTTCACACAAATTTCAAAAGATGCTAATTTCCGAATAGGGTCCAGAATAAACAAGAAAGACATTCCTGGCACTAAAATGACATTTCCTCTATTCATTAGTCATGTCCCCAGGCCCCTCTTACATTCTTTTGCTTTCCACTTTGAATTTTTATTCTCACAAAAAATAGAAGATTTACTGTTATGCAGACTACTGCATTAGTGTAAAAAATTGTATAAATAATATTGGCACACTTGCGAAAGAATATTAGACTCGCCAGTTGACGTGTATTGGACGCTTGGCATGATTTGTTTACTTTTGAGCTCTGGTAGAAATCGAACATTTCTGCTACTTTGAGCTCAATTTCAAGGTACTTTTCATTGTAAAACCAGTCAAAATCATCTCAATTTCTGTAATATGTCTTCCATTCTATAAAATGAGACCAAGAAAACTAGAATACAACAATAAATACCATATGAAAATACAGTGCAAAGTCGCTGTTTTATTCCAAAAACACGGTCAAAGTTTTTTTTTCTCATTATGCACTGTGTGCTGCAGGATTTTTTTTATATTGCGCACACTGACCACATAGACCCATTCTTTCATATGTATGCCTACCAGCTTTCTCCCACTAGATTTGAGGGCGCTAGAATTTAGGCGTACTAGTACGTCAAAAACCCTGGGTCGTAAGCCGTACTAGTAGGGCCGAAACCCTCAAAGGGTTAAATTATGGGGAATCAAATACAAAATAGGAATTGACGCAGTTACTTTTTGCTGATGATAATGTGCTTATGGGAGATTCTAAAGAAAAATTGCAAAGGTTGGTGGATGAATTTGGGGGGGGAGGGGTGTAAAGGGAGGAAATGAAAAGTGAACATGGGAAAGAGCAAGGCTATGAGGTAACAAAAAGTGTAAAGGTAGAAAGTTGAAAGTAAACAGAAAAGAGTAAGGTGATGAGGGTATCAAATGATTTAGATAAAGAAAAATTGGATATCCAGTTGGGGAGGAGGAGTATGGAAGAAGTGAATGTTTTCAGATATTTGGGAGTTGACGAGTCGGCGGATGGATTTATGAAGGATGAGGTTAATCGTAGAATTGATGAGGGAAAAATGGCGAGTGGTGCGTTGAGGTATATGTGGAGACAAAAAACATTATCTATGGAGGCAAAGAAGGGAATGTATGAAAGTATAGTAGTACCAACACTCTTATATGGGTGTGAAGCTTGGGTTGTAAATGCTGCAGCGAGGAGGAGGTTGGAGGCAGTGGAGATGTCCTGTCTAAGGGCAATGTGTGGCATAAATATTATGCAGAAAATTCAGAGTGTGGAAATTAGGAAAAGGTGTGAAGTTAATAAAAGTATTAGTCAGAGAGCTGAAGAGGGGTTGTTGAGGTGGTTTGGTTATTTAGAGAGAATGGATCAAAGTAGAATGACATGGAGAGTGTATAAATCTGTAGGGGAAGGAAGGCGGGGTAGGGGTCATCCTCGAAAGGGTTGGAAGGAAGGGGTAAAGGAGGTTTTGTGGGCGAGGGGCTTGGACTTCCAGCAAGTGTGCGTGATCATTTTTGATAGGAGTGAATGGAGACGAATGGTATTTGGGACCTGACGAGCTGTTGGAGTGTGAGCAGGGTAATATTTAGTGAAGGGATTCAGGGAAACCGGTTATTTTTATATAGCTGGACTTGAGTCCTGGAAATGGGAAGTACAGTGCCTGTACTCTAAAGGAGGGGTTTGGGATATTGGCAGTTTGGAGGGATGTTGTGTATCTTTATATGAATATGCTTCTAAGCTGTTGTATTCTGGGCACCTCTGCAAAAACAGTGATTATGTGTGAGTGAGGTGAAAGTGTTGAATGATGAAAGTATTTTTCTTTTTGGTGATTTTCTTTCTTTTTGGGTCATCCTGCCTTGGTGGGAGACGGCCGACTTGTTGAAAAAAAAAGAGGCAATAACAGTGTTGTAATTGTACATACGGTCATCAGGTGAGTTACAGTGAATAAAAGAAAATTGAATATTCAACTAGTTCACGCTGTATGGCTTTAGTAAGATCGGTAGAGAATACTTACATTTTTAATGAGGCATAATAAAAATACAGTATTACAATTTAGCACAATTTAAAACAATGGAATTGAAACAATTATATGTTTGGTGTAATGGTTAAATAGTTGAGCAATCATCAAGCACAATATATAATAATGAAATTGAAACAATTTTAAGTTTGAAGTAAATGATCGATTAGTAGAGCAGTCATAATTATGTAGTTGTTTTTTGAGCAACCTTTAGTTAACTGGGAGGTGTTAAGGAAAGTGCTTTTCTGGTTAATTTTGGGTGATGAGGTAATTTCTATGTAGGGCCTTAAATTGATTTGCAGGCAGGGGCCCTTTAGTATCTTCTGGCAATGAATTCCACTTCTTTGGGCCCTTTATGTTCATAGTATTTTTTCGTAGGGAGAGATGGACATGAGGGATATCAAAGAGTGATTTGTGCCTTGCATTATGCCTGTGTGCTCTGTTGTAGTTATCAAGGAGGAGTTTGAGAGGAGAGTTAATATTTGAGTTAATATTTGAGGGTCAAAGAATTAAAAAAAAATGTTTTGCAGAATGATAATCTTTTTCCGAAGGTAATGAAACCAAAAGTACAAAATTCGATGGAAAGCTTACAGAATTATGCTCTCAATTTAGTGATCTTGGCAATATTTATGCATCGGGAATTTCGCCCACTTTACGCTCTATTTTTGACCAGTTCCGTTGTTCCAGTTGACCAAGCTCATAGCTATTTCTCTATTTCTTCTATTCTATCAAATGAGTACAAGAAACTGCCCATTTACCAATTTCAACTACCCAATAAAGTGGTCAGAAATTTGCAATTTGGCCAATTTCACACAAATTAAAAAAATGCCAGTTTCAAAATGGGGTCCAGAATGAACAATGCAGACATTCCTGGCACTAAAATAACATTTTCTCTGTTCTTTAGTTACGTCTCCATGCCCCTCTTATATTACTCTTGCTTTCTGTTTTGAATTTTTATTCACGGAATAAATAGAAGATTTAATGTTATGCAGACTACTGCATTATTGTAATAATTGTATAAATAATGTCAACCCATTCGTGACCGCATATTAGAATGGCTAGTTTGACACTTGTTTACTCTTGAACATTGGCAAAAATCGAACATTTCTGTCACTTTGAGCATAATTTCAAGGTCCTTTTCATCGTGAAACCAAAGAAAAACATCTCTTTTTCTGTAATATGTCTTCTGTTCTATCAAATGAGACCAAGAAAACGAGAATACAACTATAAATACTACATGTATATGAAAATACATGCGTTTTAATCCAAAAGCACGGTTGGAAGTTTTTTTACTCATTATGCACTGTGTGCTGCAGGATTTTTTTTTATACTGCACACGCAGACCCATTCTCTCACATGTGGGCCTACCAGCTTTCTCTCGCTTGATTTGAAGCCGCTAGAATTTTGGAGTATAAATGTCAAAAACACTGGCTCGTAAGACGTATATATACGACCCAAACAGTCAAAGGGTTAATGTCTCCCGGTCCCTCTTATATTACACTTGCTTTTCATTTTGAATTTTTATTCACACAAAAAAAAAATAGAAAATTTACTTTTATACATACCACTGCATTATTGTAATACAGTGGACCCCCGACATTCGATATTAATCCATTCCTGAGAGCTCATCGAATATTGAAAATATCGAAAGTCGAATTAATTTTTCCCATAAAAAATAATGGAAATCAAATTAATCCGTGCAAGGCACCCAAAAGTAAGAAAAAAAAAATTTACCACATGAAATATTAAGTTTAATGCAATAGAATAATTACAATAACAATAGATTAATAACAATAGAATAATTGACACTTACCTTTAATGAAGATCTGGTGATGATTGATGGGATGGGAGGAGAGGAGAGTGTGGATGGTTTTAGTGTTTAAAAGGGGAATCCCTTTCCATTAGGACTTGAGGTATCAAGTCTTTTTCCAGGGTTACTTCCCTCCTTCTTTTAATGCCACTAGGACCAGCTTGAGAGTCACTGGACTTCTGTCACACAACATATCTGTCCATAGAGGCCTGTACCTCTCGTTCCTTTATGATTTTCCTAAAGTGCTTCACAACATTGCCAGTGTACACATTGCCAACACGGCTTGCAGTAGCTGTGTCAGGGTGATTTTCATCAAAAAAGGTTTGCACTTCAAGCCACTTTGCACACATTTCCTTAATCTTTGAAGAAGGCAACTTCTTCAGTTTCTTTCTCCCCTCCTCCAAAGCAGTTTCCTCAGGTCTGGCCTCTTGATGTTGAAGATGATCTAGCAGCTCATCAGTGGTTAGTTCGTCATTGTCCTCCTCCATCAATTTTTCCATATCCTCCCAACTAACCTCCAACCCCAAGGACTTCCCCAATGCTACAATGGATTCCTCAGCTGGCATAGGATGCTCAGGGTTAGCCTCAAACCCTTCAAAATCCCTTTTGTCTACACATTCTGGCCACAGTTTTTTCCAAGCAGAGTTCAAGGTCCTCTTAGTCACTTCCTCCCAAGCCTTGCCTTTAAGGTTTATACAATTGAAGATATTAAAGTGATCCTTCCAAAACTCTTTTAGTCAGTTGAGTTTCTGTGGTCACTACAAAGCACTTTTGAAACATAGCTTTTGTGTACAGTTTCTTGAAGTTGGAAGTGACCTGCTGGTCCTTGGGCTGCAGGAGAGGAGTGGTATTAGGAGGCAAAAACTTGACCTTAATGAAGCTCATGTCCGCAGAAAGTCGCTCTGCCACGTCTGAAGGATGACCAGGAGCATTGTCTAATACCAGGAGGCACTTAAGGTCTAATTTCTTTTCAATTAGGTAATTTTTCACAGTGGGGGCAAATGCATGGTGTAACCAGTCATAGAAAAAGTCCCTAGTGACCCATGCCTTAGTGTTTGCCCTCCACAGCACACACAAATTAGCCTTGAGGATATTCTTTTGCCTGAACGCTCTGGGAGTTTCTGAGTGATACACCAATAAAGGCTTCACTTTGCAATCACTGCTAGCATTGGCACACATCAGAAGAGTAAGCGTGTCTTTCATAGGCTTATGTCCTGGGAGTGCCCTTTCCTCCTGAGTAATGTAGGTCCTGCTTGGCAATCTCTTCCAAAACAGGCCTGTTTCATCTCAATTAAACACTTGTTCAGGTTTCAATCCTTCAGCCTCTATGTACTCCTTGAATTCATGCACATATTTTTCAGCCGCTGTGTGGTCCGAACTGGCAGCCTCACCATGCCTTACCACACTGTGTATGCCACTACGATTCTTAAATCTTTCAAACCAACCTTTGCTGGCCTTAAATTCACTCACATCACCACTAGTTGCAGGCAATTTCTTTACCAAATCATCATGCAACTGCCTAGCCTTTTGACAAATGATTTCTTGAGAGATGCTATCTCCAGCTATCTGTTTTTCATTTATCCACACCAATAACAGTCTCTCAACATCTTCTAACACTAGCGATCTCTGTTTCAAAAACAAAGTAGCACCTTTTGCAACAACAGCTTCTTTGATTGCCATTTTCCTGCTCACTATAGTAGAGATGGTTGATTGGGGTTTACTATACAACCTGGCCAGCTCCGACACACGCACTCCACTTTCGTAATTTGCAATTATCTCTTTCTTCATTTCAATAGTCATTAGCACCTTTTTTCTTGAAGGGTTGGCACTAGACGCTTTCTTGGGGCCCATGGTTACTTAGTTTGCAGAAACAAGCACCAAAAACAGTGATAATATGGATAATATGGAATGTACCGAATGTATCCTTAGATGCACGCACACTGGCTGGCTTGTAAACACTGGCACACATGGGGCAGTTCAGGCCACACGTGGACACGTCTCATACGAATCGTATCGAATAGCGGGTTTTCGATCGAATGTCGAGGCAAAATTTTTGCTTTAAAATGCATCGAATGTCGGATTTATCGAATGTCGGGGGTCCACTGTAATTGTATAAATAATGTTGGTGCATTCGTAAATGTGTATTAGATTGGCTAGTTGGATGCGTGTTGAACAAGTGTAGTAGTAGTTGTGCTACTTGTAGTAGTAGTACGTAGTAATAGCACCTGTGTGGTGGTGGAGTTTATTGCTTTCAGGAGAATTCTTGCCAGTACTTCAGAGATGATGAAGCTGCTTTTATTTTGTGTTAGAAATAGCGATTAATGGTGATTCAAGACATTTACATCTTCGGAAATTGTAATAATTGTATAAATTGTGTACTTTGGAATATCGGCAAGTATCTAACATTTCTGCTACTTTGAGCTCAATTTCAAGCTACTTTGTCCTGAAACTAATCAAAATCATCTCTAATTCTGTAATACATATATCTTCCATTCTGTCAAATGAAATCAAGACTGTAACCATACAAAAATATACTGGAAAGTTGCTGTTTTCACCCTTAAACTGTCCAAATGTAGATCTACGTTCACTCGCTTAGCACCCCGAATGTAGATCTATCTTTTTTACTCTTTCTTATGGAGAAAATCAAGGTCGGAGCACTATGTGCGAAAACGTAGATCTACGTTTGGACAGTTTAAGGGTTAAACCAAAAACACTGTTGCAGTTTTTTCTCTATGCATTGTGTCCTTCAGGATTTCTTTATATGGTGCACACTTACCGCATAGACACATTGTTTCATATCTAGGTGCAAATTTACCACTCACAGCCTATCTGAGTGAGCTGAGCTGATGATGCTGTACAATGGGACTAACACTAGGTACACAAACCATACCCCGGCCGGGATTGAACCCGCAGTCAGAGAGTCTCAAAACTCCAGCCCGTCGCGTTAGCCACTAGACCAGCTAGCCACAGTAAGATTCGTCCAACTAGGTATATTTCTACACCATAGGAAGGTTAGCACAGGCACCACTGTGACCACAAATGCAAGTTTTTACAGACGAATCTCCAGCTAGCGTGGCCGTGACGAACTCTAGCTCAAGTCCCTTCACTGCCGTCAACATGACTCACGAAATCGTAATGACACGATTGCAAACAAACCATACCCCGGCCGGGATTGAACTCGCGGTCAGAGAGTCTCAAAACTCCAGCCCGTCGCGTTAGCCACTAGACCAGCTAGCCACAATAAGATTCGTCCAACTAGGTTCACAGATGTGATGTAACAGGACCGACACTGAAAGGGTTAATTCAGAAAACATGTCAAACCATTGTCCTGTTTCTAATTTTACACCCTTTCTAAATAATCAATTGATTTTTTTGTCAGTTCCCTTTTTCTGGAGTGGAGAAAAGTTTTTACCATGTTTCGTCGCATATAGCCAGTCATTCAATTAAAGACAGTTGTGTGCAAAGTTTGAAAAGTTTTGTTATAAATGCTTGTTTGGGAAATATTTTTATTTTTTTTTTATTTACACTGGCGATTCCCCCACCAAGGCAGGGTGGCCCAAAAAAAAAAAACTCTCGCCATCTTCACTCCATCACTGCTTGCCAAAGGTGCTTTACACTACATTTTTTAAACTGCAACATTAACACCCCCCTTCAGAGTGCAGGCACTGTATTTCCCCATTCCGGGACCAAGTCCCCTGCCTTTTTTCCCCTAACCCCTTCATAAATGTTACTTTCTCCATCCAACGCAGTAAAGTATTAAAAACCATTTTCTCCATTCCTTCTTATCAAACACCTCAGCATGCCGGGAAGTAAAGCCCCTCGCCAAAAACCCCCTTTTTACCCCCCCCCTCCCCCTTTTTCCTAGGCCGACCCACCCCCCCCTTCCTTTCCATTACGAGATCACTCTTGAATTTTATTCTTTTTTCGCTCCATTCTCTCCCTGTCAGAACCACCTCAACAACCCTTCCCACCCCTCGGCAAAAGTTTTGGTAATCCGCACCTCCCCCCTAACTTCCAAACTCAATTCTCTGCTTTAAATTTTTCACACCACACATTGCTCCAACAGACATTCCACTGCCTCCAGCCCCTCCTCGCGAAACATTCACCCATGTTTTCACACCCTATAAGAGCTTTGGGGAAAATATCTCCATACTTCCCTTTTTCCCCTCCAAGGGGACAAAAGTTCTTTGCTCCCAACCCTAAGTGCACCACTCCCCCTTTTCCCCCCTCATAAATTCTATGTTTCCCCTCATCTTTCATAGACCCTCCGCGACACGTCCACCCCCCAAATACTGAAACATTCACCTCCTCCATACTCCTCCCCCCAAATCTGATATCCAATCCTCTCACCAATCTTTTTGTTATCCTCAAAACCTTACTCTTCCGTATTCATTTTCTTTTTTCTTTTGCACACCCTACCAAATTCATCCCCCAATCCTGAAACTTCTTTCAAACTCCCAAGATCACAGGCTCACAAAGGCAACTGTGACAACTCCCCCTTTGTGTGATTCTTTACTTTTAATTCCACCCCTCTTGCAGACCCCAATTTCCTCTTACAACCCCTCATAAATTTTAAACAACCATGGGACATCCCCCCTGTCAAAGGGCCCTCTTTTACGGGAAAAATAATTTCCCCTTTCCTAATCTCTAATTGAGCCTCCTTTCCCGAAAAAGTTTTCCGCTTTCGAACCCCCTCCTACACCATAACCTGAACCCCTTGCCACATTGCCCCCCCATCCCCCCCTGTCTAGCCTTTTCCAAAATCCTAAATGCCACTGCCCCTTTTAGCCTTATCAAAATCTTTTCACTAAATGTTTCCTGTAAACACCTGGTCCCCCCCCCAAACCTTTTGCCCCCTTTGTTATTCTGCTTCCTTTTCCCGTTTTTCTCTTTTTTCTTCAAATTAACTCAAAACCCCTTGCATTTTAACTCGACGACTTATCCCCCTAAATTTTTGCACCTCTTTTATCCCCTTTTGGCCTTTATCAAAGGAACTATGCACTCCTCCCAAATCCCCTGGTCCCTTCCCCCTTTTCCCTACATTTTTTAAAAAAATTGCCCCAAACCACCCCAAAAAATCCCCCCCGCTTTTGGGAAAAATTTTTATCTTTTCCCCAAAATCCCGGCCCCTTCCCCCCCTTTCATTTACCTACTGCCTCCGAATTTCCCCCACATCACAAGGGCCTTCCCCCCTCCTAAAGAGTTGTTCCTCCTTCCCCCCATAACGAAATACAGTCCCTATCTTCATAAACATTTAAAAATTCCTCAAATTTTCCTTCATTTTCCCTACCTTAACCTCCATTTAATAACTCTCCCTCCTATTTTAACTGACAAATCCATTGTTCTCTGGGGGTTTTTTAAACTTTTTAATCCACCCAAAATTTTTTCTTATTTTCAAAAAATTTTGTTGATAAATCTCACCCCCCTTCTGTTTTTTTTACATTGCTTCACCACTCTTTTAACCTCTCTCTTTTCTCCTTACTTTTTCCCTCCTGCTCCCTTCTTTTTGTAAAAACTTCTCATATGCTAACTTTTTTCCCCCTTAAACCTTTTCACCATCAATTTTCCCCCAAATTCGCTCCTTTTTTCCTCCCCGCCCCCCACTTTCCTGTAACCACAAACTTTGCTGAACACCTAACACTCATTTTAAAAATACCCCATACCTTTCGACCCCTTGCCTATGCCTCTTAGCCCTCTATCCTCCAATAGCTGTTTTTAAACTTTCCCTAACTGCCTCCTTTTTAGTTTTTAAACCTTCACCCCTCCTTCCCCCGGGTTCATTCTCCCTTTTATCCATCTACCTTTTACTCTGTTAGCTACAATGTAAGGAATGGAGCAAAACAGAATGACTTCAATATCATCGTAGGGAAGGGAAAGGGGGGTAGGGGGGGGCCTAGGAAAGGTTTTGGGGGGAGGGGGGAAAAGGGTTTTTTGTGGAGGGGGTTGGGCTTTCCGCACATCTGAGGTGTTTGATAGGAGTGAATGGAGACAAATGGTTTTTAAAACCGACGGCTGTTTGGGGTGTGACAAAGTAACATTTTTTGAAAGGGATTTAGGGAAACCGGCAGGCCGGACTTTAGTCCTGGGGATGGGGAAATACAGTGCCGCCTCTGAAGGAGGGGGTTAATTTCATTTAAAAACGTATGTAAAACACCCTTCGGCAAGACAGTGATGGAGCGAATGATGGTGAAAGTTTTCTTTTTCGGGCCACCCCGCCTTGGGGGAATCGGCCCGTGGATAATAAAAAAAAAAAAAAAATGTATTTCCCATAAATAAAACCCCTTTTTATCAAAGTTCAATCAAAGGGCTCCCATTTCTTTACACCTGGCACCCCAAACTTACCTACCAAACCCCCCTCTAAAAATTTCTCCTCTTTAGCATTAGGTTCCCCTAAAACAATTTCTCTCTCCTTGGGCAAAGGCTCCCATACATTCACTTAACATCTCCCCAAAAACTCTCTCTCTCCTCTGCATTCCTCTTTTTTCCAGGTCATACACGTTTTTTGACCCACTTCTGCTCCAAACCTTTACTTTAAACCCTATTTTTTTTAATTTACACATTCTATTCTCCTTCTCCTTCCTGTTTAGGAAATGTTGCTGCAATTTTGTTCCTGATTACTGATCATTGTATTTTAGCTTGGCCTTAGCGATACACATTGTCGCTTCAAATTCCCTATCCTTTTAGTCAGTCTATCAATGGGAGTCAAAATTGATCAAACCATCTTTTTGCCCCATTCCATTCCAGGGTTCTGTTTTTGGGGCTGGTATTTGGGTTTTTAAGTTTGGGAAACCACAAAACCTTTTGTTCTCTTTTCTGGATATCCAGACTTGAAGATAAAATTTAAAAATTGAAAAAAAATGAGGGTAAGACAGAAATTTTGACTGTCAGGGAAAAACCCAAGGGAATACAAATTGAAGGTTGTGGGGCCTTTGCTGTTGAATGCAGGGGTTTGGCTTGTGGGATCAGGAGGGACTGGGGGGCCCACCGGATTTTCATTGTCATTTTTTGGAACTTTAACCAATTGTTAAATCTTGCAATTTTCATTTCATAATCTTATCCTTCGTGGGTTGGCTGTACTGCTGGAAAACTTTAGTCTGAATTTATTTTTGCAGCTAGACTGGGATTTCACTCAAATGGGGTTCCCTTGCCTCTACTTTTATGGGCTTTCATTGTCCCTATCAAGGCAAAATTGAAAATTTTAAAACTTTTTTAATAAAACCCTAAAGCTATTAAGTTAATGAAACCCAAAAAATTTTTGCTTGTACTTTTTACCATGGGCTCCGATTGTTTTTTTGCAAGTTATCTCTGGCCTTTTACACTGATTGAGCCCCAACTGTTGGAAATAAAAACATTTGCAGGGAAAAGCCTTTTTTTTACTAGTTCCCTTTCTGCCAAAATATCTGTTAAATTTCAAGAATCTGTTTTTTGCTTTACAGTCTCTTAGAAAGCCATCTCTTCCAGGACTTAGACCGATAATTGTGCTTTATCTGAATATAAACTCAGTATTTCTTCTTCCTCTTGTTGCTGCTTTATGTGTGTGTGAGTCTTGTGAATTTTTTTGAAAGAACAAAGCACCATCACAACAAATCCCAAATATTATTACTACGAACTTCTTCTACTACTTTTTCTACTATGTACTATTATTTTACTTTTAATACACTACTACTACTAATAATACTATGCATTAATCTACTACTACTAGCCTTATGATCCCCTTTTACTATTACCCCCCTTTATGCCCTGCTAAATGAGGTTTTAGCATATTGTTGAAAAAGTCTAGAATTTTTCCCATGTGTATGACGCTGTGTAAGACAAGGGTGTGTTTTTACATCAGTCTCTTGTTAAAATGATTGTCATAAAATCTTGCAGTGGGGGTTTTTATCAGTTAACAGAAAACTTCACTGTTTATTTGGAGGGAATTTGGGGAGGAAACTCCAAAATTTTAGGATCATTAATCCGATTTTTTGGGTTTTCTAGTTTTCCCGCTTAATTACAAGTTAGTGAATTGTTTTTTATCCATGCTGATTTTTTTTTATTTTTCCCCTGGAAAATACAGTTTATTTTTCCCTTTCCTGTTTGCTCCTTCCTCTGCCGACACTTCTTTATCAATTTTTACATAAACACAAGTACCCACCCCTCATATTTCACTCATTCTTGCTACACAATCCTTTAAGTAATTTTCCTACTTCATACCCCCATTTTTTCTTACACTTGTTCATTCAATAGTAAACTTTTGATTTTAAAGGATTTAAAAAGGGGGAAAAAGTTGCTAGAAAATGGGATTGTGCGGATAAAGATGAGGCTTTTTGCTGTGGCAGCGACACAGTGGACAGTTCCCATAACCAAAAAACTTTGTTATTGTTTATAAATTTTTTTTGATATGGGAAATTTGTTCTGTTTTTTAAAAAACCCTTTGTCAAAGTCCATTAAATGAAAGGTTGCGAAACCCTCATTTTCCTTTTTTTTTACTCGACACACCAATTCACCTTCTGATCCCTATTTAAGTTTTCCACTCTTTTGTTGCTGGTTTTTTCTTCATACATAGTTTTCAAGATATCACATACATTTTTACAAACTTCCCTTCTTTCTATACGGGGGGCTAATCAGACATTTAAAACTTACCCGAAATTCTTTTTATACGGCTTCTGATGCACTATTACCATCTGTTGCCATCTGTTCTATTTCAGTTTTTTTATATCCTTTGTGGTTAAGAACATAAGAAAGGGGGAACACGCAGCAGGCCTGTTGGCCCATACTAGGCGGGCCTTTTCACCTCCCATAACAAAATATTTTCTCAACCCAAATTTTTATGCTACCCAAGAAATAAGTTTTGATGATTCATTTTCTCATTATGCAAGTCCCCACAAATCCAACCCCTCTCACTCGGAATTTTTTTTTTTTTTTTTTTTTTTTTTTTCTCAACAAGGGCCGTCTCCCCCGAGGGGGGGGACCCCCAAAAAAAAAAAAGAAATCCCCAAAAAGAAAAAACTTTTTTTCATCTTCAACACTTTTTTACCACCCACACATTCACTGCTTTTGCAGAGGTCCAGAATTAAAATTAAAGCAATATTTAGAATACACAACTAACCCCCAAACTGCCAATATCCCAACCCCCTCCTTTAAAGTCAGGCATTGTACTTCCCATTTCCAGGACTCAAGTCCGACTATATGAAAATAACCGGTTTCCCTGATCCCTCACTAAATATTACCTGCTCACACTCCAACAGATCGTCAGGTCCCAAGTATCATTCGCTCCATTCACTCCTATCTAACACGCTCACGCAAGCTTGCTGGAAGTCCAACCCCCTCGCCCTAAAAAAACCTCCTTTTCCCCCTCTTTCCAACCCTTTCGGGGATGACCCCTACCCCTCTTTCCTTCCCCTATAGTTTTATATGCTTTCCATGTCATTCTACTTTGATCCATTCTCTCTAAATACCAAACCACCTCAACCCCTCTTCTGCCCTCTGATTTAATGCTTTTATTAATCCACACCTTCTCCTAATTTCCACCTCCGAATTTCTGCATAATATTACACCACACATTGCCCTTAGCAGGACATCCCCACTGCCTCCAACCGTCTCCTCGCTGTTTGCATTTCCCACCCAAGCTTCACATCCATATAAGAGTGTTGGTTACTACTATACTTTCATACATTCCCATCTTTCCCTCCATAGATAACGTTTTTTGACTCCAAAATTAAAACCTCAACGCACCACTACCTTTTTTCCCCCATCAATTCTATGATTAACCCATCCTTCATAAAATCCATCGCCGACACGTCAACTCCCAAGTATCTGAAAAACATTCACTTCTTCCATCTCCCTCCTCCCCAATTGATATCCAATTTTTCTTTATCTAAATCATTTGATACCCCCATCACCTTACTCTTTTCTATGTTCACTTTCAACTTTCTACCTTTACACACATTCTCAACTCATCCCCTAACCTTTGTAATATTTCTTTAGAATCTCCCATAAGCACAGTATCATCAGCAAAAAGTAACTGTGTCAATTCCCATTTTGAATTTGATTCCCCATAATTTAATCCCACCCCTCTCCCAACCCCCCGTTTTACTTTCCCCCTTCAAAATTTAACAACCCCATTAAAATTTTAAACAACATGGGAATTTCCCCCTTTGTCTAAACCACTACCGGAGTATATCTCCCTCTCTTTACACAAACCCTAACCTAGGCCCCCCACATCCTCATCATCAAAGCCTTCTTTAAAAACAGCATTTTAAATTTTAAACCCCCTATATCCAAATAACTATCAACATCCCCCCCATTGGCTCCTTCTTCCCACTCTACATTTGCTTTCAAAATCCTAAATAATAAATTTTTCTTTTTTTTCTTTCAAACACCGGCCGTATCCCACCGAGGCGGTGGCCCAAAAGGAAAACGAAAGTTTCTCCTTTTACATTTAGTAATATATACAGGAGAAGAGGTTACTAGCCCCTTGCTCCCGGCATTTTAGTCGCCTCTTACAACACGCATGGCTTACGGAGGAAGAATTCTGTTCCACTTCCCCATGGAGAACTTTTCCTGGTATACTCAGTAAACTTATTCCTCTATAATTTTTACAATCTCTTTTGTCCCCTTTCCCTTTATATAAAGGGACTATACATGCTCTCCGCCAATCCCTAGGTACCTTCCCCTCTTTCATACTCGTGTATTTATCTAACCTAAATTTGAAACTACCCAGCTACCCAAGTAGGCAGACTGTTCCACTCATCAACTACCGTATTTCCAAACCAATATTTTCCTATAACTTTTCGAAATCTAAACTTGTCTAATTTGAATCCATTATTGCGGGTTCTTTCTTGAAGTGATATCCTCAAAACCTTATTTATATCCCCTTTGTTAATACCCATCTTCCACTTATACACTTTGATCATGTCTCCCCTCATTCTTCGTCTTACAAGTGAATGTAGTTTAAGTCTTCAATCGTTCTTCGTACGTAAGATTTCTAATGCTATGTATTAATTTGGTCATTCTACACTCGATATTTTCTAGCGAATTTATATCCATTCTGTAATGATGTATAAAGTTGTAAAATAACCACTGGACTTCTGTTGCTTACACTTCTAGATATAAATCCCAGTAATCTGTTTGCTTTGTTATGTATGCTTAGGCACTGTTGTCTTGGTTTAAGGTTGCTGCTTACCATAACCCCCAAATCCTTTTCACAATCTGTATGGCTAACTCTGTTATTTAACTGATAAATAATAGGGTTATGGACACTCCCGAGCTTCAGAACCTTGCATTTATCTACATTGAACTGCATCTGCCACTTTTCTGACCAGGAATTGAGCTTGTCTAAATTCCTCCTGAAGTTCCCTGACATCTAGTTGAATCAGATATCTACCTATCTTCGTGTCATCGGCAAATTTGCTCATATCACTAGTAATTCCCTCATCAAGGTCATTGATAATATATTATAAACAACAACTGGCCCAAGACTGATCCCTGTGGAACGCCACTTGTTACAGATCCCCACTCGGATTTAACCCCATTTAACCCTTTGAGGGTCGACAGGCCCTCTCCGAAACTCATTCTCAGGGTCGGCCAAATTTCAAAAAAAAAAAAAATTATTTTTTCTTATGAAAAAATAGAGTATTTTTTTTTAAACATTATAGGCTAAACAAAAAAATTTTAACGTCAATACTTACCGAGATATGGAGGTGTGAAATTTGCCAAATTGAACAGAATATGGAACATCGCGGTCTGCCGTCAACCGGTTTTTTCTATTTACTTTTTTATTTACTATTTTCAATTTTTTTTTTCAATTTTCTTTTTCTGAGTAACTTTTTATGGCCTCTGAGGCCAACATGATCGTATTTTGTAAGTTATTTCTTTTTCAAGACTACCACAATAGCGGCGTAAACACTGTTTGTCTTATTTTGTTTACAGAAAATATTTACACAAACAAACAATATGAAATGTTTGTTTATTACTCATTTTCTATATTTTATATACACATATAAGTCACAGGACATGTTTCTAGGAAGTTCTGCTGCCTCGTGGAACTCTTTGAAACATGCGGTAGTCATGCACAGTGGAGTTTTGATCCCTCACACATAAAACGAGTGTCTCTGCGTTGTTGTGGGCGGGTTTTTTTTTTTTTTAGTATGTGAACAGACGTAACACCTCTTCTGAGCCTTTTTCCTTCAAACAGCAGTAGCAGGCAGTTTTACCAGGAAGTGATACCATGTGCTTCAGACGGCAGGTAGGTTGTTGATAATTTGGTGGCGCGAGTCATTGCAGGTGCATTTCCTGCGGTTCCTTGAATACTATTTGTCTGATGACAGCAAACAGAATTCGCCCGTACTGTGGATTGTTTCATGGTTGCTCATCCTTATACATATTTTAAGCATTGAGCATGGAATGTCCAGAAGATGGATAAAAAAAGTTTGAATGTACACTTATAACTATGGCGAACCACAATCAGCAACCCAATCTGCATGTCACTTTTGTCCACTGAACGCATGGTTGAACGGTGTAATCAATCACAGCTGCTAGGTTTTTTGATATGGGTTCATTTCTCTCTCTATGCTGTTGCCACTGTCTGCCATTTCATTAGGGTTGAAATTGATGGACAACAGTGTGACATCTCGTTTTGTTCATGCCACGAATGCCATGATGTCATGGCAGCAGCAAACGCCTGCACCTCACCTCTGCGAGATTCCTGCAATCAAACCTGGGCCTATGTTTTCGATTTGCATGCACTGTGCCACACACATCTGTCATGTTCACTCGCAAAAAATCACTGAGTGAGGGGTTGTGTACCAGTTATCTGTATATAATATATGCCCCTTACCAAGGTTTGGTTCTATCATTTGTTCGATCACATCACCTGAGATGCCCAATACTTCCTGGTATTTTGCAATGTATAAATTCCTGTGTACACAATAATATCCTATACCAGACACACAGTAACAATAACTAAAGCAACAAAACAATTTATACCAAAGCGTTTCCTCCTTGCCTTTGGTATGTTACATGCTTGAAAGAGAGTCTTCCTTTGAACAGATCAAAGACTCGTCAATTTACCAAGTTCCTGAGAGGATAAAATGAGTACTGAATATCTGTTTCAGATAACAACAAAAACACATTCTAATATTTTATAACCCTGTCGTTCTGTCAGCTGGTTTTATCTGAGAAGTGAAGCATACGTTAACTTTAGCACAAATCGATTCACTGGCATTTATCACTGAAACCTGGTGTTGCTCAATCAGGGTGTCTGTTGACCAGTTGATTTCACTTTGTGCTTTACCATGTAGGCATAAGCATTATTGTGGCAAAGGAAAAGATACCATCTCAGCACAGTTGCCTCCTATCCATTGGTGTAGACGTGAATTTTGTGATGAAAAGTATTGCTGTTTGCCATGGTGTATCGTTAGTATGTGTTGGCTTTCAATGACAACTACTTTTTCATCAGTGGTTCGTCTAAGAAATACTCGAAACATTCAGTTAAGTGGCATTGTTCCCAAGTGCACAGATGGCCCCCCCCCCCCCCCCCCACCAACTGCAGTAGATATTCCACTTTGGGCTGCCATCAAACTGGTGGGGGTTTGATTTGGACAAATTGACAGCTATCTGTCAATCCCAGGTGCGGTCTGCTGGTGGGTACTGGACAATGACAGGTGGTTGTGGTTGTGGAGTTGTGTTGTGGAGGTTGTGGTTGTGGAGGCTGGTTGTGGTGGGGAGTGGGGGGTGGTGGCCTTAGTCTCTTGATCAGCTGAAGGCAGCGGCGGGGCTGGCAGCATGGCCCACTGCTGGTGCCTCCCGCCAGCACAACTACCCACCACGCACATTTTCCATCCCAAGTGCAACAGTATCTTCGTCATTTTTCACTGTTCTGTTCCTGTTGTCAGCCACGGATGTACTCCGTGATACATCCTTCCCATTGGTAATAACATATGGGCAACTTCCAGAGCGCATCTTATTATCGTCTCGTATACACTGAGCTTCACTGGGGAATATTTGCACTTCATATCACTACTGGAACTGTTTGAAGAGCTTGTAGTTCATATTCACTTCACTATATCACCCATGCTCTCATATGAAGTCTGGGATTGGGAATAAAATAGAAGTTTCCTCTCTGGGTTCTGGAAACACTGAACGTGAAAACGAGGGCCCAGCACCGGAGTGGAAGGCTGAGGGTTCGTCTGGGTTTTCTTCACTATTACCGATATTTGGTCAATAGTTTCGGCCCCAAACTCACTAAAACCACGGAAACTCATCTTCACTGGCACTTCCATCACTATTAGAACTGTCACTGGGAACAAAAGGTTGTCCCAATTCGCCGAGGAGTGAGGAGCTTCTCTTACCGGAGCATGGTGGACATTGTTTACTAAAGAGGGCATTACACAATGCACCACTGGGTCCCAGATTTTTTTCCTACCGCGCACAATGACCACGCAGACCCCATTCTCTCACACCTAGGACTCCAGCCTTCTCGAGGGGAGATTGACGGCCCGCCTAGAATTGTTGCGTACCAAGTACGTCAAAAAACCCTAGCGTAAAGACGTAATATACGTCAAAAAACCTCCTACGCGTAAGACGTACTAATACGACGAAAACCCTCAAAAGGGTTAAGCATACTCTCTGCTTCCTATTGGTGAGCCATGCTCTATTCCTGACAGCACTTTTCCCACCAATGCCATGAGCTGGCACTTTCTGTACAGTCTCTGTGCGTTACTCTATCAAAAGCTTGCTAATATCTAAATAAACAATATCGAATTCTTTATCATGATCAACGGCCTCAAAAGATAGAAATGTTAAAAGCAGGTGGGGATATAGTTTTGGAGTGGTTGGTGCAATTATTTAATTAAATGTATGGAAGAGGAGTAAGGTACCTAGGGATTGGCAGAAGAGAGGCATGAATAGTCTCCTTTGTAGAAAGGCAAAGGGGCATATTAAACGGAGAGTGCAAAATTTTTGGGGATAAGTATGTTGATTATACCTGTAAGTGTATGGTAGAGTTATTATTGAAAGAATTAGAGTTAGACGGAGAATAGGATAGCAGAATGAAAAGGAGGCTTTAGAAAGGTAGGGGGTGTGTGGACCAGGTGTTTTACAGTGAAACATATTAAGTTGAACAGTATTTAGATAAGGTTAAAGAGGTCTTGTGGGCATTTATGGATTTGGAAGAAGGCGTTTGACAGGGTGGATAGGAGGGGGCAATGTGGAAAGATGATTGACCAGTGTTATGGTGTAGGAGGTAGGTTACTGAAAGCAGTGACAGAGTTTTTACCGAGATAGTGAGGCTCAAGTTAGAGTATGAAGGAAAGAAGGGAAATTATTTCCAGTAAATGTAGGCCTTAGACTTGGATGTGTGATGTCCACCGTGGTTGTTTAATATATTTTATAGATGGGTTGTAAGAGAAGTAAATGGCGAGGGTCTTGACAAGAGGCGTGGAGTTAAAAGCTAAAGAATCACTAACCAAAGTGGGAGTTGTCAACAGCTGCTCTTTGCTGATGACACTGTTGCTTTGGAGATTCTGAAAGGAGACGTTGCTGAGATTGGTGTGCATGAATTGGTTAGGGGTGCAAAAGAAGAAAATTATAGGAGGAATACAGGAAAGAGTAAGGTTATGAGGATAAAAGGTTAGGTGATGAAAGTTGGAATATCAGTTGGAGGGGAGAGAGTATGGAGAGGTGAATGTATTCAGATATTTGGGACGTGACGATGGTCAGCGGATGGGTCTATGAAAGATGAGGTGAATCATTAGAATTGATGAGGGAACAAAGAGTGAGTGGTTGCACTTAGGAGTCTGTGGAGACAAAAGAACTTTCGTCCTTGGATGCAAAGAGAGGGAATGTATGAGAGTATAGTTTTACCAACGCTTATATGGGTTGTGAAGCTGGTGCATGAATGTTGCAGCGTGGAAGAAAGGCTGGAGGCAGTGGAGATGTCATGTTGAAGCAATGTTGTGGTGTGAATTATAATGCAGAGAATTCTGTAGTTTGGAAAGTTAAGAGGAGCGTGCGGGATTACCAAAACTGTTGTCCAGAGTGCTGAGGAGGGTTGTTGAGGTGGGTTCGGACATTGTAGAGAGAATCGGAGCGAAAACAGAATGAATTCAAGTGATGTATCAGTCTGTAGGTGGAAGGAAGGAGGGGTAGGGGTCGGCCTAGATAGGTGGAGAGAGGGGGTAAAGGAGTTTTGTGTGCGTGGGGCTTGGACTTCCAGCTGGTATGCTGTGAGCGTCCCGTTTGATAGGAGTAAATGGAGACAAATGGTTTTTAATACTTGACGTGCTGTTGGAGTGTGAGCAAAGTAACATTTATGAAGGGGTTCAGGGAAACCGGCAGGCCGGACTTGAGTCCTGGCGATGGGAAGTACAGTGCCTGCACTCTGAAGGAGGGGTGTTAATGTTGCAGTTTAAAAACTGTAGTGTAAAGCACCCTTCTGGCAAGACAGTGATGGAGTGAATGATGGTGAAAGTTTTTCTTTTTCGGGCCACCCTGCCTTGGTGGGAATCGGCCAGTGTGATAATAAAATAATAATAACGGCCTCAAAAGCTTTACTGAAGAAGATTAATAAATTAGTTAGGCAGGAACGGCCCCTCGTGAATCCATGCTGAGTATCATTAATCAAGCTTTGCTTATCCAGATGGCTTCTTATATTATCAGCTATAATTCACTCTAGTAATTTGCCTACAATTGAGGTTAGGCTTATTGGGCGGTAATTTGACGGTAACGACTTGTCCCCCTGCTTTTTAAAACGAGGAATTCTTTGCTTATCTTCGGACATATCAGACACTACACCTGTTTGAAGAGAAATATTAAAAATATTAGTCAATGATTCACAATGTTCCATTTTACACTCTTTAAGAACCCTTGAAAAAAGTTCTGCATCTCTCTTGATTATGTCTGGAAACTTTCCAAAGTTTCAAGTGTTTTAAAGTTATTGCATATTTTATATATACTGTACTCTTTTTGTGTTACATTTACATCTAAGGGTAGTTGTGATAAAGAGAGGAGTCGTTAGGTTCTTACTTCAACCCATTGAAGGTTTGTGCTGTATTGCTATGGCTTTGAAGCCAGGGCCAGTGCCATAGTACTACATCATGATCTCAGCTCACTCAAATAAGTTGTGAATGGTAAAATTGGGCCTAGATCCGAGAGAATGGGTCTGTGGTAAGTGTGCACCATATAAAAAAATCCTGCAGCACACAGTGCATAATGAGAAAAAAAACTGCAACAGTGTTTTTGGATTAAAACAACGACTTTGCTGTGTATTTTTGTATGTTTTTTTTATGGTTGCATTCATGGTTTCTTAGTCTCATTTCATAGAATGGAAGACATATTACAAAAATAGAGATGATTTTAATTGGTTTTAGGAATGAAAATAGCTTAAAATTGAGGTCAAAGCAGCAGAAATGTTAAAGTTTTGCTGATGTTCAAGAGTAAACAAATCACATCACACATCCATACATGTCAACTGGTGGGTCTGATGTGTGTTCATGAATGAATTGATATTATTTATACAATTATTGCAATACAATGGACCCTCGGCTAACGATATTAATCCGTTCCTGAGAGCTCATCGTTAGATGAAATTACCGTTAGCTGAATTAATTTTCTTCACGAGAAATAATAGAAATCCAATTAACCCTTTCAGGGTTGGTGCCGTACTAGTACAGCTTGCACGCCAGGGTTGGTGCCGTACTAGTACGCATAAATTTTAGCACCTTCAGATCTAGCGAGAGAAAGCTGGTAGGCCTACATATGAAAGAATAGGTCTATGTGGTCAGTGTGTGCAGTATAAAAAATATCCTGCAGCACACAGTGCATAATGAGAAAAAAAAAAACTCCGACTGTGTTTTTGGTTTAAAATAGAGACTTTGCAGTGTATTTTCATATGGTATTTATGGTTGTATTCTAGTTTTCTTGGTCTCATTTTATAGAATAGAAAACATACTATGGAAATGTTCAATTTTTGCCAATGTTCAAAGGTAAACAAATCATGCCATGCATCCAATACACGTCAACTGGTGAGTGTAATATTCTTTCACAAGTGCCCTGATATTATTTATACCATTTCTACACTAATGCAGTAGTCTGCATAACATAAATCTTCTATTTTTTGTGAGAATAAAAATTCAAAGTGGAAAGAAAAAGAAATGTAGCAGAGGCCTGGGGACATGAGTAATGAACAGAGGAAATGCTATTTTAGTGCCAGGAATGTCTGTCTTGTTTATTCTGGACCCTATTTGGAAATTGGCATCTTTTGAAATTTGTGTGAAATTGGCAAAATTGCCAATTTCTGACCACATTATTGGATAGTTGAAATCAGTAAATGAGTGGTTTCTTGTACTCATTCGATAGAAAAGATGGAGTTCTAGCAAAATTGGTATGATTTTTGTCAACTGGTATATTGGAATTGACCGAAAATAGGGCTCAGTGGGTGAAATTGCCGATGTGTAAACAACAACTTCAACAACAAGAACATCAACTGGGACCAGGTAAACCATGTCCTAAACGAAACATGTTGGGAAGATATCTTAAATGACATGGATCCAAACCAGTGCCTTGAAAGGATCAACTTCCTGGCAGCCGAAGTATGTTCTAGGCATATTCCCCTAAGAAAGAAGAAGAGCAGGAGTAAACTGGAGAGAGAAAGACGCTCCCTCTACAGAAGACGACAAAGAGTCACTGAGCTCCTCAGGAGTGCTAGAATATCTGATACACGAAAGGAGGCGCTGACCAGGGAAGTGGAAACTATCGAACTTAAGTTAAATAACTCTTAAAGGAACCAGGAGGAGCTTAAAGCTATTTAGTGAAATTGAAAGAAATTCAAATACAGTGGACCCTTGACCAACGAGGGCATTGCCCTAACGTTAAATTCGACTAAACGATACATGTTAACGCTAACATTTTTGCCTCGACTAACGATAAAAAACTCTACTAACGATATTCGTTCTCGGGTACCAATTAATATCGTTAGTCGAGGGTCCACTGTATTTCTTTTTCATATGCCAAAAACAAGGCAAATACCACATCTAGTATCGGGCCCTTACTCAGACAGGATGGGACTTACACAGATGAAAAGGGAAAAAATGAGTAAAATTTATTGAAATCCCAGTACGACTGTGTTTAGTGAACCACTAATCAGTCTGAGGATCAACGACCCAAATGATTTCTTCATGAATGAGCCTCAAAACTCCATAAATGATGCCAGATTTCTGACATTACCAAAACTCCGAAAGATTTTGAAAAAAGCCATTGACAACATGCCCATGCACTCAGCCCCGGGGCCCCCAGACTCGTGGGAACTCTGTTTCATTAAAAACTGCAAAAAACCCCCTCTCGCGTGCCCTAAGTACACTATGGAGGGGGAGCTTGGACATGGGTGAAATTCCAAACAGTCACTTAAAACAACGGATATAGCCCCACTCCATAAAGGTGCAGCAAAGCATTAGCTAAGAACTATAGACCAATAGCTCTAAACGTCCCACATCATAAAAATCTTTGAAAGAGTGCTAAGAAGCAGGATTGCAAATCACCTGGATTCCCAAATCTGCACAATCCAGGGCAACAGGGGGTTTTGGGGAGGTCGCTCCTGCCTCTCACAACTACTGGATCACTATGATATGGCCTTGGATGCACTGGAAGAAAATTCAGAATGCAGATGTAATATACACAGACTTTGCAAAAGCATTTGACAAATGCGATCATGGCGTAAATAGCCCATAAATTTCTTGCTAAAGGAATAACTGGGAAAGTGGGGAGATGGATTTTAACTTCCTGACAAATCAAACCAAAGAGTAGTGGTCAAAAGAGTTAAATCGGAGGGTGCCATAGTGACGAGCTCTGTTCCACAAGGCAAAAGTACTCTCCCCCATCTTATTCCTTATCCTCATATCAGACATAGACGAGATATACATCACTGCACCCCTATCATCCTTTGCGGATGATACTAGGATCTGCATGAGGCTGTCATCTGCTGAGGACGCGGTTTAATCTCCCAAAAAAGATATAAACAAAGTTTTCCAGTGGGCAACAGTAAACAAGATGATGTTCAATGAGGACAAATTCCAACTACTCCATTATGGAAAACTGGAGGAGATAATAACTAGAACAGAGTATACTACAGACTCTGGCCATACAATAGAGTGGAAAAATAATGTAAGGGACCTGGGAGTAGTAATGTCTGAGGATCTCACTTTCAAGGATCACAACAGTGCCACAATCGCACGTGCAAAGAAAATGATAGGATGGATAATGAGAACGTTCAAAACAAGAGATGTCAAGCCCATGATCCTTTTCAAACCCCTTGTTCTCTCTAGGCTGGAATACTGCTGTATATTAACATCTCCATTCAAAGCAGGTGAAATCGCAGATCTAGAGAGTGTACAGAGATCCTTTACTGCACATATAAGTTCTGTCAAGCACCTTAACTACTGGGAATGCTTGGAAGCACTTGACTTGTACTCATTGGAACGTAGGGGAGAGAGATATATCATAATCTACACTTGGAAAATCTTGGAAGGAATGGTCCCAAATCTGCACACAGAAATCACTCCCTACAAAAGTAAAAGACTGGGCAGGTGATGCAAAATGCTCTCAATAAAAAGTAGGGGCGCCATTGGTACACTAAGGGAAAACACCATAAGTGTCCGGGACCCAAGACTGTTCAACAGCCTCCCATCAAGCATTAGGCTGCCTTCAAGAGAGAGCTGGACAGATACCTAAAGTCAGTGCCAGATCCTCCGGGCTGTGGCTTGTACGTTGGACTGCATACGGCCAGCAGTAACAGCTTAGTTGATCAGGCCCTGATCCATCGGGAGGCCTGGTCATGGACCGGGCGCGTGGGGGCATTGATCCCCGGAATAACCTCCAGGTAACCTCCAGGTAAATGCTTCATTGAGCGGATTTAATGTTATGCAATGCATTCGTTAGCCGAGGGTCCAGTATTGCATAACAGTAAATCTTCTATTTTTTTATTGTGACTAAAAATTCTTTGTGTGAATATAAAATCAAAATGGAATTCATGTGTAAAGCCTGGAAACATAACTAATGAACAGAGGAAATGTTATTTTAGTGCCAGGAATGCCTGCATTGTTTATTCTGGACCCTATTTTGAAAATAAAATATTTTGAAATTAGTGTGAAATTCGCCAAATTACCAGTTTCTAATCACTTTATTGCATAGTTGAAATAATTGATTGGGTAGTTTCTTGTGCTCAGTCAATAAAATAGAAGGCATACTAGCAAAATAGCTAAGACTGGAACAAAGAAATTGGCCTAAAATAGGAGTCAAAGTGGGCAAAATCGCTGATGCCTAAATAGCACTGATACAACAAAATTTGCGAAGGCATAATTTTGTCAGTTTTCCATCAAATTTCGTACTTTTTGTTTTTTAACCCCCAGAAAAAGATTATTTACCATTTACCATTTCATGTGATTTTTTTTTTTTTTAAATTCTTGGATCCTGTGTACACTTTTTTCATAATGATGGTCTGGACCCTGAAGGGGTTAAGTGCAAAGTTAGAAATGATTAAACTTAATGAGTAAGGTATGTCTGTGGCTGAGCTAGTACTGTGATACAACTGACAGTTGTACTTGTGTGTACTTGTACCTAAATAAACTTACTACTGGCAGTCAAGTGAGGGAGTAGCTAAGAGTGTCTTATTAGTGTTGAAGATGCAGTAAGCATAATAGTAATAATAATAATAATTAATAATAATAATAATAATAATAATAATAATAATAACAACAACAACAATAATCGCTCAGGGACACTTTAACCCTTGGACTGTTTTGGTCGTATATATACGTCTTACGAGCCACCGTTTTTGACATATGTATACTCAAAAATTCTAGCGGCTTCAAATCGAGCAGGAGAAAGCTGGTAGGCCCACATGTTGGAGAATGGGTCTGTGTGGTTAGTGTGCATCATATAAAAAAAATCCTGCAGCACGCAGTGCATAATGAGAAAAAAAACGATCGTTGTTTTAATTAAAATGCCGACTTTGTGGTGTATTTTCTTATAGAATTTATGGTTGTATTCTCGTTTTCTTGGTCTCATTTGATAGAATGGAAAACATATTATAGAAATAGAGGTGATTTTGATTGGTTTTACTATGAAAAGAACCTTCAAATGGAGCTCAAAGTAGGGGATATGTTTGATTTTTGCCGATGTTCAAAAGTAAACAAATGATGTCATTTTCCAATAAATGTCCAAGTAGCCATTCTAATATGCAGTCATGAATGGGTTGACATTATTTATACAATTATTACAATATTACAGTGGTCTGCATAATAGTAAATCTTCTATTTTTTTGTTTGAATAAAAATTCAAAATAGAAAGCAAGAGTAATATCAGAGGGGCCTGGAGATGTGACTGATGAACAAAAAATTTTTTATTTTAGAGCCAGGAATGTCTGCATTGTTCATTCTGGACCTTATTTTGAAATTGTCATATTTTTTTAATTTTCGTGAAATTGGCCAAATTGCAAACTTCTGACCACGTTATTGGGTAGTTGAAATTGGTAAATGGCAGTGTCTTGTACTCAATCGATAGCAAAAATGGAGTTCTAAAGAAATAGCTATGAGTTTGGTCAGCTGGAGCAATGGAATTAGCCGAAAATAGGGCTCGAAGTGGGCGAAATCGCAAATTCGTAAATATCGCCGAGGTCGCTAACTTCCTGAGAGCGTAATTCCATCAGTTTTCCATCAAATTTCATTCTTTTGGTGTCATTACAATCGGGAAAAGATATCTATCATTTCATAAGGAAAAATAATTTTTTTTTTTTTTTTTTTGAAATTTTGCGACACCAGGAGACACCTCAGGATTTGGGGTTGTGACAGTCAAATGGTTAAATGTCATACGTTATTATAGATATTTTTATTAATTTAGCTATGACATTTTTTCAAAATTATATAAGAAACGCACTACACATCACATAAATGAAATACAGTGGACCCCCGCATAACGATATTAATCCATTCATGAGAGCTCGTTGTTATGCGAAATTATCGTTATGCGAATGAATTTTCCCCATAAGAAATAATGGAAATCAAATTAATCAGTGCAAGACACCCCAAAGTATGAAAAAAAAAAATTTTACCACATGAAATATTAATTTTAATACTCACAAACTGAAAAAGGCATGCAAAATTACATGACACTTACCTTTATTGAAGATCTGGTGATGATTGATGGGATGGGAGGAGGAGAGAGAAAGTGTTAGTGTTCAGAAGGGGAATCCCCTTCCATTAAGACTCGAGGTGTCAAGTCCTTTTCTGGGGTTACTTCCCTTCTTCTTTTAATTCCACTAGGACCAGCTTCAGAGTCACTGGACTTCTGTCGCACAACATATCTGTCCATAGTGGCCTGTACCTCTCATTCCTTTATGACTTCCCTAAAGTGTTTCACAACATTGTCAGTGTAATAATCACCAGCACGGCTTGCAATAGCTGTGGGGGGGTTTTTTTCATCCAAAAATTTTTGCTTTTTCAGCCACATTGCCAGTTTTCCCCTTAAATCTTTGTAGTAGGCAACTTTTTCAATTTCCTCCCCTCCTCTGAACCCTTTTTTCCCTCGGTCTGGACTCTTGCTGTTAAAGTTGATCTAGCATCATCAGTGGTTGTTCTTCATTGTCCTCCTCCCCAAACTCTTCCACATCTCCCACAAACCTCCAGCCCGGATTTTCCAAAAAAATGCCACAATGGTTTCAAAATGGCATACCCTCTGGGGTTCCCCTGAAACCCTTCAAAATCCTTTGGTTACACATTCGGCCACTTTTTTTCCAAGCGAGTTAAGGCCCTCTTAGTCATCCCCCCCAAACCCTTTCCCCTATAAGGTTTACACTTTGGGTTTTAAAAGTGACTCTCCAAAACCTCTTAGAGTCAGTTGAGTTTTTGGGGTCACTACAAAGACCTTTCAAACAGAGCTTTTGTGTACAGTTTTTTGAAGTTTGCAATAACCTGCTGGTCCATGGGCTGCAGGAGAGGAGTGGTATTAGGAGGCAAAAACTTCACCTTAATGAACCTCATGTCCCCATAAAGTCGCTCTGCCATGTCTGTAGGATGACCAGGGGCATTGTCTAACACCAGGAGGCACTTAAGGCCTAATTTCTTTTCAGTTAGGTAATTTTTCACAGTGGGGGCAAATGCATGGTGTAACCAGTCATAGAAAAAGTCCCTAGTGACCCATGCCTTAGTGTTTGCCCTCCACAGCACACACAAATTAGCCTTAAGGATATTCTTTTGCCTGAACGCTCTGGGAGTTTCTGAGTGATACACTAATAAAGGCTTCACTTTGCAATCACCACTAGCATTGGAGCACATCAACAGAGTAAGCCTGTCTTTCATAGGCTTATGTCCTGGGAGTGCCTTTTCTTCCTGAGTAATGTAGGTCCTGCTTGGCATTTTCTTCCAAAACAGGCCTGTTTCATCACAATTAAACACTTGTTCAGGTTTCAAGTCCTTCACTGTCTATGTACTCCTTGAATTCCTGCACATATTTTTCAGCTGCTTTGTGGTCCGAACTGGCAGCCTCACCATGCCTTATCACACTAAGTATGCCACTTCGCTTCTTAAATCTCTCAAACCAACCTTTGCTGGCCTTAATTCACTCACATCATCACTAGTTGCAGGCATTTTTTTAATTAAATCCTGATGCAACTTCCTAGCCTTTTCACTTATGATCACTTGAGAGATGCTATCTCCTGCTATCTGTTTTTCATTTATCCACACCAATAAGAGTCTCTCAACATCTTCCATCACTTGCGATCTCTGTTTCGAAAACACAGTTGAACCTTTGGCAAGAAACAGCTTCCTTGATTGCCTTTTTGTTGCCCACAATAGTAGCGATGGTTGACTGGGGTTTATTATACAACCTGGCCAGCTCGGGAGACACGCACTCCACTTTCATACTTATCAGGATCTCTTTCTTCATCTCTATAGTAATTCTCACCCTTATTCCTGTAGGGTTGGCACTAGAAGCTTTCTTGGGGCCCATGGTCACTTATTTTGCAGATAAAATCACCAAAAACACTGTAATAATATGAAATGTTCCGATTGTATGCTTGGATGTTACCGCGGAGGCTGGCTGGTAAACAATGCCACCGGCGGACACATGTGAGGCTGGCTAAGGCCGCACATTAGACGCGTCTCGGACGAACAGCGTTGAGCGGGTTTTTTAGCGGTATGCGAGGCAAAATCTTAGCGATAAAATGTATCGGTATGCAGATTTAACGTTATGTAAGGTAAACGGTATGCGGGGGTCCACTGTACATACAAGTCACAGACAAACAAATTAGCATAATTATTAGGTGTGGTAGCCCGGCGAACATAAGGGAGTAGTATATAACAATAACTACTGTAACACAGTTTCTCTAATATAACACCACCAGAGAAACTGTGTATAGTGTTTTTAAGTAAAAGGACACAAATGCAACTAATGTGACATTTTATTGTGGCAACGTTTCGCTCTCCAGGAGCTTTATCAAGCCATTACAAACAGTACATGGACACGAAAGGGTATATGTAGGCTCTGAGATGAGGTGTAGTACAAGTAGAAGTAGTAGTAGTAGTAATTATACATGTGGTGGAAAGGTCAGCTGATAAATGAGAGGAAGGTTACAAAAGCTTTGGCTTGGGTAACATAAAAAATAGGTTGGGCAAATGTATATGGATGGATTTGAGAAGGCATGTTTCATTGTCCCTTCTCTATTACATAACATAAGAAAGGCAGAACGCTGCGGAACACTGCAGCAGACCTGTTGACCCAAACTGAGCATGTCCTTTATGAAGTAGCAGTTGTGTGATGGCAGGGTTTATTGTTTTCAGGAGGATTCTCATTAAGACTTCAGAGATGATGAAGCTGCCTTTTTGTTTTGTTAATTGTTAGAAATGGCGATTAATGCTGATTCAAGGCATTTGCGTCTGCGGAAATTAGGTTCTTTGATCACTAGTCTGGTGTCCCTGAATTTCGTATGATTGGCGGAATTTCGGCGTTGTATGCAGGCATTGTTCAAGTTATCATTTCTGTGTGCATTAATGTGTTCATTGAGGTGTGTTTCGAGGTTTCTTGCTGTTTCACCTACATATATCCTGTTACAGCCTTCACAGGGTATAATGTAAACCCCTACATTGACTGGTTCATGGTGCTTCGATTTTGTCCTGGTTAGATTCTTTATTGAAGTGCTGGATGCGATGGCAACACTAGTGTTAGCTTGTGCTAGTACTTTAGAAATGTTCAATGCTACCTGGCTGTTGGGAAGAATTATAACTTTGTTAGGAGTCGTGTTGGTGCTTGGAGAATTAACGATCTGAAGAGCTCTTTTCTTGCAATCTTTGATGAAAAAGGAAGGAAAATGTAAATCAGTGAAGGTTTGGTGAATGTATATACACATTCCTCGTCAAGAAACTCAGGATTACAAATTCGGTATTACGCTCTTAGAAAAAATCCGATGATGATGCCTCTTTTGGTCTTAGTATCTTGACTGGAATAGAAGTGTGTGAGATCATTTTTATTTGTAGGTTTTCAGTAAACTTGAAATCTTGGACTGTTATCCACTTTGTGAATGAGGATGTCTAGAAAAGGTAGATTGTTATTGAACTCTTCTTCTAGTGTAAACTGGATAGCTGGTTCAGCTGTGTTGAGCCTTGCCTGAAGATTCCGCATATCAAAACGTTCTGGAGTTATTGTGATGATGTCATCCATGTAACGTAACCAAGTGATGCTCGAGGGGATGTTGTTGGCGAAGTGTTCAGCTTTCACAACAGACACAACTTTCTTACAAGATTGCCTGGCCAAAAAGGTGATCCCTAAGTCTACTCCTATGCAACTCTCCAGAGCAGGATGAAGAACAAGAGCAGGAGGAGGAAGAAGAGGAAGAGGTGGAAGAAGAGGAGGAGGAGGAAGAGGAAGAGGAGGAGGAAGAAGAAGAAGAGGAAGAGGAGGAGGAGGAAGAAGTGGAGGATGAGGAGGAAGAAGAAGAGGAGAAGGAGGAAGAAGAGGAGGAGGAAGAGAGAGGAGGAGAAGAGAGGGGGGAGAGGAGGAGAGGAGAAGAGAGAAGGGGAGGAGGAGAAGAAGGAAGGGAGGAGGAAGAGAAGGAGGAGAAGAAGGGAGGGAAGAGGGAGGAGGAGGAAGGAAGGAGGAAGAGGAGGAGGAGAGGAGGAGGAGGGAGGAGGAAGAGGAGGAGAGAGGAAGGGGAGGAAGGAAGGAGGAGTAAGGTGAAGGAGAGGAGGAGGAGGAGGAGGAAGGGGAGAGGAGGAGGAGAAGGAGGAGGAGGAGGAGGAAGGGAGGAGAGGAGGAGGAGAAAGGGGAAAGGAGGAGGAGGAGGAAGGGAGGAGGAGGAGGAGGAAGGAGAGGAGGAGGAGGGAAGGAGAGGAGGAGGAAGGGGAGAGGAGGAGGAGGAAGGGGAGGAGGAGGAGGGGAAAGGAGGAGAGAGGAAGGAGGAGGGGAGGAGGAGGAAGGGGAGGAGGAGGAGGAGGAAGGGAGGAGGAGGAAGGAGGAAGGAGGAGGAGGAGGAAGGAGGGGAGGAGGAAGGAGAGGAGAGGAGGAGGAGGAGGAGGAGGAAGGGGAGGAGGAGGAGGAGGAAGGGGAGGAGGGGGGGAGGAGGAAGGGGGGAGGAGGGGAGAGGAGGAGGAAGGGGAGGAGGAGGAAGGGGAGGAGGAAGGGGAGGAGGAGGAAGAGGAAGGGGAAAGGAGGAGGAAAAAGAGGAGGAATGGGAGGAGGAGGAGGAAGGGGAGGAGGAGGAGGAGGAGGAGGGAAGAGGAGGAGGAAGAAGAAGAAGAGGAAGAGGAGGAAGAAGAAGAGGAGGAAGAAGAAGAGGAAGAAGAAGAGGTGGAGGAGCCACCACCGCCACCACTAAGAGTCATACGAGAAAAGTTACGTATAAGAGATGCTTCAACAAGAAGACAGCTGTGAAGGCTAGAAGTAGGATAGACAGTTTTGGTAGAGGACCAGTCAGTAGGATGAATGTGATCTCTGACATGACAGTGAAGAGCATTATTGGTGTCAGCAAGCCTAACACTTTTTTATGTGCTCTTTTAGTCTGTCAGAAAGAGTGGCCCGTTTCTCCAGAGTATTGAAGGGGACAAGAGGAGCATGAAATAGAATAGACACCAGGGGCATCTGCAGCAGGAGAGGTATGAACTAGGCGAAGATTGTTAGTTAGCCCCAAAGCACAAAAGTAGAGAAACTGGCAGTTCTTCAAAGCCCAAGATAAGAATGAAGTGATTCCCATCAGTGAAAAGGTGATAATTCTCCACTTATTGAGCATAATTTACCAATTAAACTCTCTAATAGGTATATACAGTAAGGCCCCACTTTACGGCGTTTCGCTTTATGGTATTCCACTATACAGACATTTTAAATTATGACCAAAACTCGCTATATGGCTCCCCCCACCTGACTTTCTAATACAGTCACCGCGCCTCACCCAGTTTGTTTACATTCTGCGTGAGCTCCGTGTCTCTCCATTATGTGTGGAAACCTTCCAAAATTTCAAGTGTTTTAAAGTTATTTCATGTTTTACATATACACTCTGATAATTATACTTATGTGTACCTGTACCTAAATGATTTTACACACTGTGCTGGTGTGTAGGTACAAATTAAAATCACTAAGAGTGTCTTATTGTCTTGAGGTGCCATATTAAGGGGGGGAATGTATGAGGTATAGTTTTCCCAACGCTCTTTTAGGGGTGTAAAGGTGGGTGATGAAGTTGCAGGAGGAAAAGGCTGGGGGGGCTGGGATTCATGTTGGGGGCAATGTGGGGTGTAATTAATGCAGAGAATTCGAGTTTGGGTTGGAGGAGGTGCGGGTTTACAAAACTGTTGCCGAGGGCGGGAAGGGGTTTTTGAGGTGGTTCGGAAGTAGAGAGAAAGGACGAAACAGAAAGACTTTTTAAGAGTGTACGTCTGTAGTGGAAGGAAGGCGGGGTAGGGGTGGCCCAGGAAGGGTTGGAGGGAGGGGGGGTTTAAAAGGGGGTTTTTGGCGAGGGGCTTGGACTTCCGCAGGCATGGTGAGCGTGTTTTTATAGGAGTGAATGGAGACAAAGGGTTTTTTTAATACTTGCGTGCTGTTGGAGGTAAAGAAAAGTAACATTTTAAAGGGGATTGGGAAAAACCGGCAGGCCGGACTTGAGTCCTGGAGAGGGGAAAGTACAGTGCCTGCACTCTGAAGGAGGGGTGTTAATGTTGCAGTTTAAAAACTGTAGTGTAAAGCACCCTTTGGCAAGACAGTGATGGAGTGAATGATGGTGAAAGTTTTTCTTTTTCGGGCCACCCTGCCTTGGTGGGAATCGGCCGGTGTGATAATAAAAAAAAAAAAAAAAAAAATAATAATAATAATAATAATAATACACAATAATAATCACTTTGAGGCACGTTAAATGTAGTGTATTACGTTAATATATGCATTTTCAATAATCCATCTATGATATTTTTTCAAAATTATATAATAAACACGCTATGTAACACACAAACATGATAAATACACCCCACAGTAGAATAAATTAGCATAAATAGGTAGTAGGTTGGTAGACAGCAACCGCCCAGGGAGGTACTACCGGTCTGCCAAGTGAGTGTAAAACGGAAGCCTGTAATTGTTTTACATGATGGTAGGATTGCTGGTGTCTTTTTATTCTGTCTCATACACATGCAAGATTTCAGGTATGTCTTGCTACTTCTACTTACACTTGGGTCACACTACATATACATGTACAAGCATATATATACACACCCCTCTGGGTTTTCTTCTGTTTTCTTTCTAGTTCTTGTTCTTGTTTATTTACTCTTACCTCCATGGGGAAGTGGAACAGAATTCTTCCTCCGTAAGCCATGCATGTTGTAAGAGGCGACTAAAATGCCGGGAGCAAGGGGCTAGTAATCTCTTCTGTATACATTACTAAACGTAAAAGGAGAAACTTTCGCTTTTCCTTTTGGGCCACCCCGCCTCGGTGGGATACAGCCGGTGTGTTGAAAGAAAGAAATATGAAATGTTTGTCTAGTTGTCGGAGTGCCGGAAAGAACTACATTTTCTCTAGTTCAACACCAAAGGAAATGTTTACACAATAATATTACCGGGGGTAACTGGGGGTAAAGAGAGATAGAAAGCTTGCATTGTGTTGGAAGCTAAATAGTATTGTATTTATTATTATTACATTGTACCCAGTGTAAAGTGTTTGTATTATGGTATGATACAAACATGTTTGTTTACATCCTCCACGTCTCTGTCCTCTGTCTCATTTACTCATTCTAAACTCAAAACTAGTATTTAGTCACTTAGCCATAATACCAACTTATCTCATAATTTTGTAACATTTTAAACCTAAGATTTAATGTAAGTCTGCCCAAAATGCCTAGCCATGCTAGGCGTTCTAGTGGTACACTCTGTAATTATTATTTTACTACATGTAAACCACACAATAACCAAATTCTGTAAACTCAGCATTGTAATACTTATAGAGAATAAAGTTTGAATTGAATTGAATTGAATTTAAGTTTATTTGTTTTATCTTGTTTACTCGCCTCTCACCCTACATGAAGACTAGAAATATTTTAAGGAAAGTAATGAGTGAACTGTACAGTGGACCCTTGGTTATCGGCCGTAATCCGTTCCAGAAGGTCGGCCGATAACTGAAATAGCCGAAAGCCGAATTAATATTTCCCATAAGAATTAATGGAAATACAATTAATCTTTTCCAGACAAAAATATTCACAAAAAGATAATTTTTTTTTAACAATTATGTAAGTTTTAAATACCTTTATTGAAGGCTAATGCTGGCTTCTGGAAGATAGGGAAGAGGAAAGAGGGAGGAGTTAGTGTTTGGAAGGGGAATCCCCCTCCATAAAGACTTCAGGTAGCAAAGCTTTCTCTGGGGTTACTTCCCTCCTTTGTCTTTTAATGCTACAGTGACCAGCTTGGGAGTCGCTGGACCCCAGTCTCACAGCAAATCTGTCCATAGATGTCTGTTTCTGGCATCTCTTTAAAATTTCCCTGAAGTGGGACAGGGTTTTGTCACTAAACATGTTGCAGATATGGCTTCAGTTTGGTCAGGGTGGTGTTTCTCTACAGAAGCTTGCATCCTAGTCCACATTGCACACACCTCTTTAATCTGTCATTTACTGCTACAGTACATTCATTACTAACCTTAAAATATTTGTAGTCTTAATGTAGGGCAAGAGGTGAGTAGTAATTATTTCTAGGAAGTCAGTGTAGGTAGCAGTAGATGTAGGTACAGTACACGTATGTAGCCCCCCCCCCTCCCCGGGCGACACTACACAGCTATATTACAATACACAGCCATGTTATTACACTACACAGCCATATTATTACCATGTTCATTGAGTTTAATCATTTCAACAACTACCTTTAGATGCCATCATAAACAATGGGAGAAGTAATGAAGAATTCATGCCAAGAATTGTAAACAAATGCATATGAAGGGCGGTTACTGCACCAGTCGCCAGATTCACAGTTTTCTGTAACGCTGCATCAGAGAAAACATAATGTTTACTCTCCATCCCACTCTCCACTCGATAACATAAGAAAGAAGGAACACTGCAACAGGCCTACTGACCCATGCGGAGCAGGTCCATGTCCCCCTTCCCCCCCCCTGGATTAGACCAATGACCCACCCCCCGGATTATCCCAATGACCCACCCAGTCTGGTCATCCCCACTCTAGGATGGAGCACTGTACCAGACCCAGCAACACAAGCTAGTCAGGTCCAACTCACACCCACCCACACCCACTCAAGTGTTTATCTAACCTATTTTTAAAACTACACAACGTTTTAGCCTCAATAACTGTACTCAGGAGCTTGTTCCACTCATCCACAACTCTATTACCAAACCAATACTTTCCTATATCCTTCCTGAATCTGAATTTTTCCAACTTGAAACCATTGCTGCGAGTTCTGTCTTGGCTGGAAATTTTCAGCATGCTATTTACATCTCCTTTATTTATTCCTGTTTTCCATTTATACACCTCGATCATATTCCCCCTAATTCTACGCCTTTCGAGAGAGTGCAGATTCAGGGCCTTCAGTCTATCCTCATAGGGAAGATTTCTGATATATGGGATCATCTTTGTTATCCTCCTTTGTACGTTTTCCAGAGCATTTATATCCATTCTGTAATACGGTGACCAGAACTGAGCAGCATAGTCTAAATGAGGCCTAACCAAGGATATATAGAGTTGAAGAACAACCTGAGGACTTCTATTATTTATACTTCTAGATATGAAGCCAAGAATTCTGTTAGCTTTATTGCGAGCACTAATGCACTGTTGTCTTGGTTTTAGGTTACTGCTAACCAGAACTCCTAAATCCTTTTTACAATCGGTAGTATTAAGATCTACATTATTTAGTTTATATGTGGCATGGTTATTTAACTGTCCAACATTTAGAACTTTGCATTTGTCAATATTAAACTGCATATAAACATTGCATGTTTATATGCTAGGTTTATATGCTACATGATATGTAACGTGTTTCTTATATAATTTTGAAGAAAAGATCATTGATGGATTAATGAAAATGTCTATATTAATGTAAAATAAGACATTTAATGTGGCAAAGAGTGATTATTAAATATACATCACATATAATAAACATTGCATGTTTATATGCTCTGTAATGTGTTTCTTAAATAATTTTGAAGAAAATATCATAGATGGATTAATGAAAATGTCTATATTAACATAAAATAAGACATATAATATACCAGTGATAATTATTAAATATACATCGCATATAAACATTGCATGTTTTCATATACAGTGGTCCCTCAATAATCGTCCATAATCCGTTCCTGGAAGTGGGACTATTATCGAAATGGACGATTTACGAATCAATTTTCCCCATAAGAAATAATGTAAATTCCATTAATCCGTTCCTGACACCCAGAAGTATTAAAACAAAAAATTTTTTTTACATGAAATATAGATGTAATACATAAACAATACAGTGGCACATGATGAATTTAACATTAACAGAATAACACTTACCTTTATTGGCAATTCTTCTTTGTGTATGGAAGACTGGAGAAGGAGACTGATTGGATGAATTACTGTTTGGAAGGGGAATCCCCTTCCATCAACACCTCGGGTACCAATTGCTTTTCTGGGGTTACTTCTCTTCTCTGTTTCTTAATGCCACTAGGACCACCTTGAGAGTCACTGGAGTCCTGTCTCGCAAAAAAAACTGTCCAGAGAGCTCTGTTTCTGGCGTCTCTTTAAAACTTCCCTAAAATGGGCCAAGACTCTGTCACTGTACAAGTTGCCGATATGGCTTGCAACATCCTTCTCTGGGTGATGTTTCTCCATAAATCTTTCCATCCTACCCCACATTTCAAAAATCTCCTTAAATTCTGAAGAAGGCACCTTCCTCCATCTCTCTTCCTCCTCCTCCTCTGCAGCAAGATTCTGAGCTGCGATCTGTTGCTGTTCCTGCTGAAGCTCTTGCAGCTCCTCAGTGGTTAGCTCTTCGTTGTGGTCCTCCACCAACTCTTCCACATCCTCCAAACTCACATCCAACCCCATGGAAGTCCCCAGTGCCACAATGGATTTAACAACTGACATAGGCTCATCAGGGTCAGCCCCAAACCCTTCAAAATCCCTCTTGTGGACACAATCTGGCCACAATTTTCTCCAAGCATTGTTCAAAGTCCTGGTAGTCACTCGCTCCCAAGCCTTACCTATAAGGTTTATGCAATGGAGAATACTGAAATGTTCTTTCCAAAAATCTCGTAGGGTCAAGTGAGTGTCTGAGGTCACATTCAAGCACTTTTCAAACATTGCTTTGGTGTAGAGTTTTTTAAAGCTTGCAATGACCTGCTGGTCCATGGGCTGGAGGAGAGGAGTGGTATTCAGGGGCAAGAACTTTACTGTGATGAACCCAAACTCCTTCAGAATTAGGTCATCCAAGTTTGGAGGATGAGCAGGTGCATTGTTCATTACTAGGAGGCACTTGAGATCCAATTTCTTTTCCAGGAGGTAATTCTTCACACTAGGGCCAACCACTTCATTGAACCACTGTACAAAAATTTCCCTCGTGACCCATGCTATTAGATTTCCTATTAGATTTCCAAAACACACACAATTTACTCTTCATAACATTGTTTTTCCTGAACACACTGGGATTTTCAGAATGGTATACTAGTAATGGCTTCACTTTGAAATCCCCACTAGCATTAGCACAGAACATGAGCGTCAGCCTGTCTTTCATAGGCTTGTGTCCTGGCAGCACCTTTTCTTCCTGAGTAATGTAGGTCCTCTTTGGCATTTTCTTCCAAAAGAGGCCTGTTTCATCACAATTGAACACTTGTTCAGGTTTCAGTCCTTCAGCCTCTGTGTACTCCTGGAATTCATGGACATATTTTTCAGCCGCCTTGTGGTCCGAACTGGCAGCCTCGCCATGCCTTACCACACTGTGTATGCCAGTACACTTCTTAAATCTCTCAAACCAGCCTTTGCTGGCCTTAAATTCACTCGCATCATCACTAGTTGCAGGCAATTTCTTTACCAAATCGTCATGCAACTGCCATGCCTTTTCACAAATAAGCGACGTTATAAGACTATCTCCTGCTAATTGTTTCTCATTTATCCACACCAATAACAACTTCTTCAACATCTTCGAGTACTGGTGATCTCATTTTTGTCAGCATATATACTCCCTTTGCAACAACAGCATCCATGATTTCCTTTTTCTTGGCTATGATGTACGGGATTTGTTATACATCCTGGGCAGTTCGCCCACACGTACACCACTATCATATTGTTCAATTATGTTTTTCTTAAATTCAATCGTATTTCTCACCTTCTTTACCAAAGGCTTGGCACTAGGAGCTTTCTTTGGAGCCATGGTAGCTTATTTAGCACTTAAATAACTTTCAAGCACGTGAGGGGACCGTCGCTCACTGGTAAACAATGGCACACTGGCTGGGAAGGAAAGGCCGAGGCGGCTGGAGGCGGCTCAGACCGTGAGTACGCCTCCGGGACGAAGGACTATTAGCGAGTTACCGGACCATTTCCGAGTCAATATTTTGACGAAAAACAGGACTATTTCTGAAATGGACGACTTTCAGGCCGGACGATTATTGAGGGACCACTGTACTATGTAAAGTGTTTCTTTGGGCCCATGGTTGCTTATTTTGCAGTTGTACTCAATCAATAATCACAAAAAACAATGGATTATAGCAAAATGTTTGGATGAATGAGCAGAAGCTTCCTCACTCGCCCAGAGACAAAGCCAAACTGACCCACAAGTGGCCCCAGCTGGCGGATGGACGTCTCCCAAATGGCCAATAACCGAATTAACGGCCGATAACCGGGCGCCGAAAAAACGGCCGATAACTGAACTAAATGATAACCAGGGGTCCACTGTATATGGATTTTATTGCTCTGGGATGCTTAAATGTTAAGTGGATGGGGTGGGGTGGCCTGGCTGGGTACCATACTTATGGCACCTGATTTCTTGCTGTATATACTACTCATCTCACATTAAGACTACCAATATTTTAAGGTAAGTAATGAGTGTACTGTATGTGTATTTTACTTTTTTATTGTTTTTTAATGCCTAATTCTATTGCTAACTTAACCCTTTCAGGGTCCAAGGCCAAAATCTGAAGTGGTGCCCCAGTGTCCAAGAATATAAAAAAAAATTTTTTTATTTTTTCTTATGAAATGGTAGAGAACCTTTTTGTGAAGGTAATAAAACAAAAAGTACGAAATTTGATGGAAAATTGACGAAATTATGCTCTCGCGAATTTTGGTGTGTCAGCGATATTTATGAATCGACGATTTTGCCGCCTTTGACTCCCATTTTAGGCCAATTACATTATTCCAGTAGACCAAATTCTTAGCTATTTCACTAGTATTGCTTCTATTCTATCGATTGAGCACAAGAAATCGCCAAGTCAACTGTTTCAACTACAAAATAGTGATCGGAAATTGGTAATTTGGCCAATTTAACACAAAGTTCAAAATATTCCAATTTCCAGTGTCCAGAATAAACAATGTAGGCATTCCTGGCACTAAACTAACATTTCCTCTGTTCATTAGTCACGTTTTGAGGCTTTACAAATAAATTCCATTTTGATTTTTTATTCACATAATGAATTTTTATTCACACCAAAAAATAGATTTACTGTTATGCAATATTGTAATAATTGTATAAATATCATCACCACATTTGTGAATGTATATTAGACCCACCAGCTGGCGTGTATTAGACATGTGGGGTCGTTTGTTTACTCTTGAATATTGGCAAAAATTTAACATTTCTGCTACTTTGAGCTCAGTTTCAAGCTATTTCCAGTACTAAAACCAATCTAAATCATCTCTATTTCTGTAATATGTCTTCCATTCTATCAAATGAGACCAAGAAATCGCAAATACAATTATAAAAAACATACGAAAAAACACTGCAAAGTCGCTGTTTTAATCGAAAATCACGGTCTCGGTTATTTTTCTCTCATTATACACAGTGTGCTGCAGGATTTGTTTTATGTGGTGCACACATACCACATAGATGTATTCTCTCATATCTAGGTCCAAATTTACCACTCACAGTTTATCAGAGTGAGCTGAGCTCATGGCGTAGATCTACGGTTTGGACCCTGAACGTAAAGCCGTAGATCTACGGGACAGACCCTGAAAGGGTTAATATATGTTAGTGTAAACTTGCTATCTTGCATTTATATGCACTTATAAGTGGAAAAAAGGGCGTTCCACTTTACAGTGCTAGCCTGGAACCTAACCTGTTGTATCAAGTTGGGGCCCTACTGTTTAGGACTTGTATATAGGGTTTGCTACTAACCATGGTTTTGGTATCCACGACAGGTCCTTGGAACCTATCTCCTGTGGATATGGGGGTCCTACTGTACTTTATACTGTACATAAATAGAAGTTTGTGTGTATTCATGAAATCAGGGAATAAAAAGATGCCAAAGTACGAAACTTTTAATGGGTTTCCACTTGACACTATTCCAGGACAGTAGAACTTTCCACAACCAAAGTGCTACTTCTCTGCTGCTGCAAGGTTTTAAACTCTGTTTTTTTCTTTGTCATATTCTTTGCCCAGTATTTTATTTATAGGCTTACATATTTTTTCTTTAAATTTTGTATCCTTGTTCTGAACACTACAAATTTAATCTTAGGGGTTGTGGCAAGTGCAATGGCCAACCCTACAGATGTACTCAAGGTGCGACTACAGAGTGGACGCACAGAATTTAAGGAGAAGAGTCTTCTGCAAGCATTTCTCAGTATTTATAACCAGGAAGGTGTGCAGGGTCTATGGAGGGTAAGTTTTGCATTTACTGAATGACTGAATATTTTTTTGCATATATTTTGCAGTACAGTAAAATAATGAATATTATTGGAAACATTTTCTTACAATATGATTTGGCTATCACAGCATAAAAAATGATTACAATATTTGGAATTATTTATCAATTAACTTTTATTTTCAGGGAGTGTGTCCGACTGCTCAGAGAGCGGGTGTAATTGTGGGTGTGGAGCTGCCAATTTATGATATGTGCAAACACTATTTTATACAGATTAACTTGCTGCCAGACAATGCTACCAACCACTTCCTGTAGGTTATTCTGCAAGCTCTCTACCTTTTTTGTGGTGTTTTAGTTCAGCATTTATCATTGGAGAGACCTGAAAGCTAGACTGTAGTGAAGAATTATGGACATCGGTAGACTAATTTGTTATGTACTGCATCTTTACTTCATGGAATTTATTAATAAGTATAAATGTAATATTTTTTTTCTGTTTGAAATCGGTAATATATGTGCTATTTGTTCAAATTTCGTTACCAAAATTTGTGAAAGATACTTTTCATGAATTTTGGTTTACAGGAGCTGGTGAAGTATTGGTCATTATTCACTTTTCTAACCATTGTTTTTCTTGGCTAAGTGAAGCACTTCTCACATATTGTCTTTATTAATATAAAGTGGCCATCCCATTATATTTCTAGATGCATTTATAACCTGGTAGGTGTTATGCATTACCACTGGTCAAAGATCACCTTCTGCATGTCTTTCCTCATCCACAAGACTCCTATTCTTGTTATCTAATTAATCATACACAGCCTTAGCCTTTCCATCTTTGCTAAGAAGAGTTGTTCTCCTATAATGATTTAACCCTTTGGGGGTCGACAGGTCCTCTCAGAGACTTGTTATTTTTTCTTTCGAAAAGATAGATAATCTTTTCCCGATCATAATGACACCAAAAGTATGAAATTTGATGGAAAACTTACGGAATTATGCTCTCGCGAAGTTAGCGATCTCGACGATGTTTATGCATCGGCGATTTTGCCCACTTTGAGCCCTATTTTCGGTCAATTCCAGTGTACTAGTTGACAAAAATCATAACTATTTTGCTAAAACTCCATTTTTTCTATCAAATGAGTACAAGAAACCACCAATTTACCAATTTCAACTATCCAATAAAGTGGTCAGAATTTAGCAATTTTGCCAATTTCACACAAATTTCAAAAGATGCCAATTTCCGAATAGGTCCAGAATAAACAAGAAAGACATTCCTGGCACTAAAATAACAAGTTCTCTGTTTGTTAGTCACATCCCCAGACCCCTCTTATATTTCTTTGGCTTTCCACTTTGAATTTTTATTCTTAAAAAAAAAGATTTACTATTATGCAGACTACTGCATTAGTGTAGAAATGGTATAAATAATATCAGTGCACTTGTGAAAGAATATCAAACTCACCAGTTGACATGTATTGGATGCTTGGCATGATTTGTTTACTTTGAACTTTGGTAAAAATCTAACATTTCTGCTACTTTGAGCTCAATTTCAAGGTACTTTTCATTGTAAAACCAGTCAAAATCATCTCAATTTCTGTAATACGTCTTCCATTCTATAAAATGAGACCAAGAAAACTAGAATGCAACAATAAATACCATACGAAAATACAGTGCAAAGTCGCTGTTTTAATCCAAAAACACGGTCAAAGTTTTTTTTTTTCTTATTACGCACTGTGTGGTGCAGGATTTTTTTTTTACCACGCACACTGACCACATAGACCCATTCTTACATATGTAGGCCTACCAGCTTTCTCTCACTAGATTTGAGGGCACTAGAATTTAGGCGTACTAGTACGTCAAAAACCCTGGGTCATAAGCCGTACTAGTACGTCCGAAACCCCAAAGGGTTAATTATTTCTACTTTACCTCCGCATAACAGCAACCACTGCTTCTGTTGAGTATCAATTTTGCCATTATTTCTTCTCCAGCCTTATGTTTATCCTCACTTTATCACCTGCTTCTGTTTATCAGGTTTGCCTCCCTTCCCCCCACACACACACTCACACATTCTCTCTCTCTCTTGTTACACAGGGTTTGACAAGGTTAGGTTAAGGATTCCTAACTTTATTGACAAGCTAAGAGCAGTTACCTACATTGGTTCATTTGATAGAACTTTTGTTTTGAAACATACAAGTAGGGAACAGGATGAAGTTGGAGCCATCTGTGGGCCAGCATTTTCATTTGATCAACTGACTTCATCTCGTTAACATCATAATGCTGTGCGAATGTGTTCCAGACTTGAGTCATCCTGGGGATAAATGATCTCGGATGAAGTGATGTTCTGGAGAAGGGTACAGCCAGAGTGAAATTGCTGCTTTCTGCCCATCTTGTGGTATAGAAGCTTGCTTCATGCTGTCCTCGAAGTGGATCGAAGTGTGGTACTTCGACAATGTTAGCCTTGTATATAACAGTAAGGCCACCCACATCCCTCCTGTGTTGAAGGCTCTGCTGAAATGACACATCTATCCAGGATGGGTCAAGCAGTCGCAGATGAGAGGGGGCGGGGGTCAGGCAAACCAAGAAAGTGGAGCATACTCAAGGTGTTAGCGTACTTGTGCCTCATACAGAATCTTGCAACCCCTACTGTCAAGCAGATGTAAGATACGTTGAAGTGCTGTAAGCTTCTTGGCTCCCTTGTTTGCAAGATTTACAACGTGGTTCTTCATGGCCAGTTTGGAGTCAAATTTCACCCCAAGGATATCAGCTTCTTTCCCAGTTACCAACACGCTCATTCATACTTACTACTGATCCGGCATTACTATCATGGTTCCTAGCGACCATCATCATTTGTGTTTTCTCAGGTGCAAATGTTACTTGCCATCGGTTTCCCCAAGCTGATATAGCTCTTAGCTGGTGATTGATGTAGGTTAGAGCATCTGGCATTTCTTCTCTTGGATAAGTAAATGTCAGAGTGTAGTCATCCACATACACATGGGATTCTGGGATGAGATGAAGGAGGCCATTGAAGTAGACATTTCATAACAATGGTCTCAGCACACTTCCTTGTGGAACACTTGCCCCAATAGGATGTCTTGCTGATTCTGTTCCATTGAGAACTACCCTTAGAGATCTACCATGAAGGTAATCACTGAGGAGACATAGCGTAGAGCCTGCAATTCCCAGTGCTTGCAGTTTTGCTAAGAGGCCCTGGTGCCACACCCGGTCGAAAGCACCAGCAGTGTCCAGTGCTACCACACAGCTGACCTTGGATTCATCCAGTGACTGGTGCCATTTTGTGGAGAGGTTTAACAGATCAGTAACAGAGTAACCTTTCCTGAAGCCATATTGACAGTCACAAAGTAGTGAGTGGTAGTCAAAAAACTATAATTTGTCTTGAGATTATTGTCTCAAGGATCTTGCCAGTGATTGATAGGAGTGACACTGGTCTGTAGTTGCAGATTTCTGTTCTGCTTTTCTTTTTGTAAAGAGGGACTACATTTGCCTCTTTCAACAGAGAAGCCCATTTATACTATACTAGGCAGTGCTGAAAGATGCGAGTTAGAGGTGCTGCTAGCTGGTCTGCACATCATCTCAGCAATCTTGGGCTCAACTTGTCTGGGCCCACAGCCTTTTCTTGGTCAAGCAATTTAAGAAGGAAATGCACCTCCTCCTGCTTTATTATCACCACTTAGAGTTTTGACACAGTTCTTGCAGCTAGCCAAGGAGGGTCCCTTGCTGGATCAGGAACTTGCATTTTGGTAGCAGTGTTCAGCAAAGAGGTCGCTTTCTCTTGACTACTAGTAGAGATGGTCCCATCCTGTTGATTAAGAGGTGGAATGAGTTCATCAGGCAGATAACCTTGTCTGTCCTTGACCAGGGACCACCAGGTTTTGGAGCCTACTCTGCCTGATGCTAGCTTTTCTCTTTGTGTTCACCTCCCATTTAGCAATGGCCCACTTTTAAACTTCACCCATATGCCTACAGACTTGCCTGTGCACGTTCCTGTTAGAGGTGGTAGGATGTCTCTTATACCTTCACCATGCCTTGTACTTAGCAGTAGCAGCCTCTCTACAACAAAAGCCAAACTAAGGCTTATCTGTTGACTTTGTCACTTAATACTGGTGAGGGATGTGCTCCTGTTGTAGATTAAGGATGTGTCCAGTGAAGCCCTTTTTTTATTTATTATTATTATTATTATTATTATTATTATTATTATTATTATATTATTATTATTATTATTATTATTATTTATTATTATTATTATTATTATATTATTATTATTATTATTATTATTATTATTATTATTATTATTATTATTATACACACAGGTTTTGACAAGGTTAGGTTAAGGTTGTCAGCATCCCCTTGAAGAAGAGCATTTCAGTCTGTGGTGGTGAGCTCAGATCAAAGGACTGGCCAATTACCTCTTTCCCATAGACAGGTTGTGTGTGTGAACTCCTCACCTCATTCTGTTGGGATCTTAAGTGTCGTAAAAACAGCCTAGTGGTCAGATGATCCAACATAGCCGAGGGGCTGGCAAGTGACTATACCTTCTGCCAGATCACTCACTACTGGGTCAAGGGAGGAGCCAGAGATGTCAGTAGGGAAATCAACAAACTTTCTCATGTCAAACACTGCATCAAAGTCCCTCTGTATAAGATGATGGTTGAGGTCACCAACAATTATGATATGTTGGCAGTTGTGGTGGAGCAGAAGGGAGTTCACATTTTCCATTAGGAAGTTGATGGGGTCTGTGTGTTGCCACTGAGGTCTGTACATTACACATACTAGTACAGAGGTACTAGTGTTTATGCATACCTTGAACATCATTTCAAGATGAGTAGGGATGGCAACATCAGTGTGCTGGGGATGTACACTTCTCATCGTCCTATGAAGAAAGGTTAAGGGAAATTGGTCTGACGACACTGGAGGACAGGAGGGTCAGGGGAAACATGATAATGACATAAAATACTGTGCTGAATAGAGAAGGTGGACAAAGACAGGATGGGATACAGAAACAAGGGGTCACAATTGGAAGTTGAAGACTCAGATGAGTCAGAGGGATGTTTGGAAGTATTTCTTCAGTCGTAGAGTTGTCAGGAAGTGGAATAGCCTAGAAAGTGACATAGTGGAGGCGGGAACCATACATAGTTTTAAGATAAGGTTTGATAAAGCTCATGGAGCAGGGAGAGAGAGGACCTAGTAACAATCAGCGAAGAGCCAGGGCCAGGAGCTGAGACTTGACCCCTACAACCACAAATAGCCGAGTACACACACACACATTATATCTCGCCTCTCTCTCTCTCTCTCTCTCTCTCTTTTTTACACAGGATTTGACAAGGTTAAGGATCCCTAGCTTTATTGACAAGCTATTTACAGGTTAAGGATTCCTAACTTTATTGGCAAGCTAAGAGCTGTTACCTACATCAGCTCATTTGAAAGCATTTTTATTGCTATGAGACATACAAGTAGGGAACAGGATGAAGTTGGAGCCATCTGTGGGCCAGCATTTTCATTTGATCAACTGACTTTATCTCGTTGACATCATTATGCTGTACGAATGTGTTCCATACTTGAGTCATCCTGGGTATATATGATCTCAGATGGAGTGATGTTCTGGAGAAGGGTACAGCCAGAGTGAAGTTGCTGCTTTCTGCCTGTCTTGTGGCATAAAAGCTTGTTTCACGCTGTCCTCAAAGTGGATCCAAGTGTGGTACTTTGACAATATTGGCCTTGTACATAACAGTAAGGCCACCCACATCCCTCTCTCTCTGTCTGTCTCTCTCTCTTCTCTCCTCTCTCTCTGTCTGTCTCTCTCTCTTCTCTCCTCTCTCTCTGTCTGTCTGTCTGTCTCTCCTCTCTTTCTGTCTTCTCTCTCTCTCTTCTCTCTCCTCTCTCTCTCTTCTCTCTCTCTCTTCTCCTCTCTCTCTTCTCTCTCTCTTCTCTTCTCTCTCTTCTCTTCTCTCTCTTCTCCTCTCTTTTTTTTTTTTTTACACAAGGTTTGACAAGGTTGAGGATCCCTAGCTTTATTGACAAGCTATTTACAGGTTAAGGATTCCTAACTTTATTGGCAAGCTAAGAGCTGTTACCTACATCAGCTCATTTGAAAACATTTTTATTGTTATGAGACATACAAGTAGGAAACAGGATGAAATTGGAGCCATCTGTGGGCCAGCATTTTCATTTGATCAACTGACTTCATCTCGTTGACATCATTATGCTGTACGAATGTGTTCCATACTCGAGTCATCCTGGGTATGTGCGATCTCGGATGGAGTGATGTTCTGGAGAAGGGTACAGCCAGAGTGAAGTAGCTGCTTTCTGCCCGTCTTGTGGCATAAAAGCTTGTTTCATGCTGTCCTCGAAGTGGATCCAAGTGTGGTATTTTGACAATATTGGCCTTGTACATAACAGTAAGGCCACCCACATCCCTCCTATGTTGAAGGCTCTGCTGAAATGACAGATCTATCCAAGATGGGTCCAGGCGAGAGATGAGACGTCTTGCTCTGTTCTCTACTCTGTCAAGCAGTCGCAGATGAGAGGGGGGGGGGGCAGGCAAACCAAGAAAGTGGAGCATACTCAAGGTGTGAGCGTACTTGTGCCTTGTACAGGATCTTGCAACCCCTACTGTCAAGCAGATGCGAGATACGGCGAAGTGCTGTAAGCTTCCTGGCTGCCTTGTTTGCAAGATTTACAACATGGTTCTTCATGGCTAGTTTGGAGTCAAATTTCACCCCAAGGATATCAACTTCTTCTCCAGGTGCCAACACCCTCCCATTCATCCTTATTACTGCACCAACATTACCATCATGGTGCCTAGAGACGATCATCATTTGCGTTTTCTCAGGTGCAAATGTTACTTGCCATCTATTTCCCCAAGCTGATATAGCTCTCAGCTGGTGATTGATGTAGCTTAGAGCAGCTGGCATTTCTTCTCTTGGATAAGTGAATGTCAGTGTACAGTCGTCTGCATATGCATGTGATTCTGGGATGAGATGAAGAAGGTTGTTGAAGTAGACATTCCATAACAATGGACCCAGCACGCTTCCTTGTGGAACACTTGCCCCAATAGGATGTCTTGCTGATTCCGTTCCATTGAGAACTACACTTAGAGATCTACCATGAAGGTAGTCACTGAGGAGACATAGCGTAGAGCCTGCAATTCCCAGTGCTTGAAGTTTTGCTAAGAGGCCCTGGTGCCACACCTGGTCGAAAGTGCCAGCAATGTCCAGAGCTACCACACAGCTGACTTTGGATTCATCCAGTGGCTGGTGCCACTTAGTGGAGAGGTTTAATAACAGATCAGCAGCAGAGTAACCTTTCCTGAAGCCATATTGACGATCACAAAGTAGTGAGTGGTAGTCAAAAAACTGTCATTTGTCTTGAGATTATTGTCTCAAGGATCTTACCAGTGATTGACAGGAGTGACACTGGTCTGTAGTTGCTGATTTCTGCTCTGCTCTTCTTTTTGTGAACAGGGACTACATTTGCCTCTTTCCATAGAGAGGGCCATTTACACTGTACTAGGCAGTGCTGAAAGATGCGAGTTAGAGGTGCTGCTAGCTGGTTTGCACATCTTCTCAACAATCTTGGGCTCAACTTGTCTGGGCCTACAGCCTTTTCTTGGTCAAGCGATTTAAGAAGGAAATGCACCTCCTGCCTTATTGTGTACACTGACAGTTTTGACACAGTTCTTGCAGCTAGCCAAGGAGGGTTCCTTGCTGGATCAGGAACTTGCATTTTGGTAGCAAAGTGTTCAGCAAAGAGGTCTGCCTTCTCTTGACTACTAGTAGAGGTGGTCCCATCCTGTCGATTTAGAGGTGGAATAAGTTCATCAGGCAGATAACCTTGTCTGTCCTTGACCAGGGACCACCAGGTTTTGGAGCCTACCCTACCTGATGCTAGCTTTCTTTTAGTGTCCACCTCCCATTTAGCAATGGCTCACTTTTGAACATCACCCATATGCCTACAGGCTTGCGTGTGCAAGTTCCTGTTATAGGTGGTAGGATGTCTCTTATACCTTCGCCATGCTTTGTACTTAGCAGTAGCAGCCTCTCTACAATGAAAGCCAAACCAAGGCTGATCTGTAGGCTTTGTCACATATTGCCGGTGAGGAATGTGTTCTTATTGTAGATTAAGGATGTGTCCAGTGAAGGCTTTCACTTGGTTGTCAACATCCCCTTGGAGAAGAGCATTCCAATCGGTGGTGGCGAGCTCAGAGCTCTCTCTCTCTCCTTTTTTTTTTCACAAGGTTTGACAAGGTTAGGTTAAGGATCCCTAGCTTTATTGACAAGCTCTCTCTTTCTTTCTCTTGCTCCCCCCCCTCCCTTTCCACTTCTGGCCACTTAGAACCATTACAGGTCTTTCTTCTTTCAACAAACTGGCCGTATCCTACCAAGGCGGGGTGGCCCAAAAAGAAAAACAAACGTTTCTCTTTTCAAATTTAGTAATTTATACAGGAGAAGGGGTTACTAGCCCCTTGCACCCGGCATTTTAGTTGCCTCTTACAACACGCATGGCTTATGGAGGAAGAATTCTGTTCCACTTCCCCATGGAGATAAGAGGAAATAAACAAGAACAAGAACTAGAAAGAAAATAGCAGAAAACCTAGAGGGGTGTGTATATATATGCTTGTACATGTATGTGTAGTGTGACTTAAGTGTAAGTAGAAGTAGCAAGACATACCTAAAATCTTGCATGTTCATGAGACAGAAAAAAAAACACCAGAAATCCTACCATCGTGTAAAACAATTACAGGGTTTCATTTTACACTCGCTTGGCAGGACTGTAGTACCTCCCTGGGTGGTTGCTGTCTACCATCCTACTACCTAGAAACCATTACAGGTATCCTCTGTTAAACAGTCATAAATGGTTCTAGCATTTATACAGCACAATATACAAGTTTATTTCAACATGATACATTGTTTATACAGACATGGGTGGCACGTTAGAACATGTTGAAAGCTCATAGTTAGGCAGTGCATTTCAGGCAAGCTTAAGCCTAACTAAAGTCTACAATGGCAATAAATTATTTGCTTATATATAAGGACATTGAAAGTATACAGACATAAACTTAGGCATTGCAAATAGAGCAAACAAGCAGACAACTATTTTAGGACACTATGACTGCAGCCTTTATCCACTTGAGGGTCTGTGCCACTGTTCTACGGTTTTGATGCCAGTGTCCGTGCCTTAGAACAACACGATGAGCTCAGCTCACTCACAAAAGCTGTGAGCAGTAACTTTGGGCCTCAGTATGAGAGAATGGATCTATGCGGTAAGTGTACACAATATAAAAATAATCCTGCAGTATGCAGTGCATAGTGAGAAAAAAACTTCGACTGTATTTTTGGTTTAAAACAGGGACTTTGCGGTGTATTTTTGTATGGTTTTTATGGTTGTATTCCCAGTTTCTTGTTATCTTTTGATAGGATGGAAGATATATTACACAAATAGAGATGATTTTGATTTGTTTTAGGACTGAAAATAGCTTGAAATTTAGCTCAAAGTAGCGGAAATGTTCAGTTTTTGCTGATACTCCAAAGTACACTTGTCCAATATGTGTCTAACTGGCCAGTCTAATATGGATTTAGGAATGCAGGCACAAAGTTAGTGGTCTGGGCTCAATTTATGCATCAGCGATTTTGGTGACTTTGAGTCTTTTTGTAAGTCAATTCCATTCTTAGCTACTTTGCTAGTATGCCTTACATTTTTTTGTCTGAGCACAAGAAACTACCCTTTCAACTATTATAATTACCCTATAAAGTGTGCAGAAGTTGGTAATTTAGGCAATTTTCCACAAAATAAAAAAAAAATCAGTTTAAAAATAATCCAAAATAAACAATATAGACATTCACTGCACTAAAACATTTTCCCCTATTCATTATTCATGTCCCCAGGCCTCTTCTGTATTGCATTTGCCTTCCATGTTGAATTCATAATCGCACCAATTAGAAGATTTACTTTATTTCTCGGATAATAATACATAACCAGGAATGACTGGTTATGGTTTACAGTGTCGAAATAATTGAATCAGACCTATTAAAATCCCATAAAACAGATTAGGGGGTGTAGGGGGCCTTTACTCATCCTCAGGAAAATCAGCAAATATCGAATATTTTTGCTATTTTGATTTCAATTTCAAGCTACCTCCAGTCCAAAAACCAAACAAAATAATTTCTATTTCTGCAGTATGTCTTCCATTCTATCAAGTAATACCAAATGACAGCCAATAAAATCATAAAAACCATCTGAGGAAACACTGCAGGTTAGGTTAGGTAAGGTTCGTCAGGAAACAGGACAAATGTTTCCTGACGCAGGTCTTAGTCAGATGATGACCCGCCTTTGGAGCTTTTGGTCATCTGACCGAGGCCTTCCTGCTGGCTTACCGGTCCACCCCTTTAAAAATTATGGTCATTTATAACTATTGTTATATAATGGAAACACTGCAGTCTCTTTTTTTTTTAAAACCAGACTTTTGCTTTTTCTGTCATGCACCATGAAGGGCAGGAATTTTTCCCTACTGTTCAGTCACCACAGACCCATTCTCTCATATCTAAGCCAAAATTTACCGCTCACAGCTTTTCTGAGTGAGCTGAGCTCACTTGACACTGAACTACATGAGGGACCCTGACCTCTATGACAGAATTCTGTGACAGCCACTGAAAACATTAATGGGGCCTTAAATTCTTAACAAAAAGAATCTTATATATACTTATTATGCATGTTATTTAACACCAGGTAAACTGCTGTTCATACATATAACAGTTAAAATATATAATAGGTTATCATGGTGAAAATCATGGCTTAGTGGGGAAATGTATTGTAAGTTTGGTTAGCAGCAAGCAGTGGTGATCATTTAGGTGTTTTGAACAAAGGAGGTATATCATAGTCAGGGATGCCTATATACTCTGTCACGTCTTATTTCTACAAAATTGTGTGTGTGTGTTAAGAATTTCATCCATTGATAATACTGACAACATCATTTTCTTGCCCATCACCTTTTTTTCCATCAATATTCTCATTTACTCTTCTAAGCTCTTTTATCTTTCTTTTCCATTTTGTCTCATTGTACTTCATTAAAATCAAAATTCACATCAAAGCTTAAGCTCTGTTGAAGATTGAGACACTTATGCAACATATGGGAATCTTTAATGAGGAAACGTTTCACCACACAGTGGCTTCATCAGTCCAATACAAAGCAGAAGGGTGTAAGGAGAGGAGTAGTTTGAGGTAATCAATCCCTCAGCCTGGAGTCAATGTGTTCAGGGTTTTGAAAACTTGTCGGTTTTCAAAACCATTCATCACTTAAGCTTTGTATTTAGTGCTGTCTACTGGGATATACTGTACTGTACTCTGTGATTTTCAGTGTCATACTGTTTCTCTTTCCCATGCATGTTCTTTCTCACTCTTGTTTCTTTTTCATGTGAAAGACGATGTGAACCATAGAATTGATAAAGGGAAAAAGGGTGGGTGGTGCATTGAGGTATCTCTGGAGACAGAGGGAAATGTATGAATGTACAGTGGTATCAACACACTTACATGGGTGTGAAGTATGGGTGGTGAATGTTACAGTGAGGAGGAGGTTGGAGGCAGTGGAGATATTGTGTCTGAGAGCAATGTGTGGTGTAAATATTATGCAGATAGTCTGAAATTTGTACATTAGAAGGTGTGGAGTTACTAAAAGTATTATTCAGAAAACTGAGGAGGGGTTGAGGTGGTTTGGTCATTTAGAGAATGGAGCAAAATAGGATGACTTGGAGGGTGTATGAATCTTTAATTGAGGGAAGACAGGAAAGGGGTCATCCTGGGAAAGGCTGGAGAGATTGGGTAAAGGGGGTTTTGTGGGTAAGGGGTTTGAACATCCAACAGGTATGTGTAAGCTTGTTAGATAGGAGTGAGTGGAGGCAAATGGTTTTTGGGACCTGACAGGCTGTTGGAGTGTGAGCAAGGTAATATTTTGTGAAGGGATTCAGGGAAACCAGTTAGCAGGACTTGAGTCCTGGATGTGGGAAGTACAGTGCCTGCACTATAAAGGAGGGGTTAGAGATATTTGTTGTTTGGAGGGACATCTAAATTGTCATATCTGAGCACCTCTAGCAAGACAGTGATAGTGTGAATTATGGTGAAAGTTTCTTTTCAGGTCACCCTGCCTTGGTGAGAGGTGGTCAGCGTGTTAAAGAAAAAACTAAATCAATATTTGGTACAAGATGGATTAATTTTTGGAGGATAAATTGATAACTAAAAAAATCAAAATGGATTTTGCAGCAAAAGTTTGCACCTAGCAGATTTTCTATAATTAATTAATTATACAAAAAAAGTAAAGGTGAAAAAGGCCTTGCAAATGTGTATGCCTATATTCAGATGGCCTTCAGCAAGGTACCATGTCAAAGAGTGTTGGACAAAATAAAGGCACATGGTTTAGGAGACCAATTTCAAGCCTGGGGCTGAGATTGGGCCTTGGCTCATTTATTTTCATATTCATATAAATACTTTTGAAACTGGACTAACAAATAAAATTACATTATTTATGAGCAGCATGAAATTGGGGAAGATGAACAGCATCTGCTGAGAGAAAGAACAAGTCAATAAATATCACAAGAAGAAGATAGTTTTTGGGAGGAATAGAGAAAAACTTGGAACAAATGGACTTGACAATTGCAAATGAATTTGCAAGGTTTTAGAGAGGTGGAGGTATTACAAAGATGAAATGTTTTAAGTTGTCAGACATGAATAATATAAGAAACAGTGATTCTTTTCATGGAGTAGGGAGGAAGAGTATATATTAGGTAAGGAGGGAAGAGCCAAGGGTATGGAGGAAGTGCATGAGGCATTGGGTAGGGTGAATGAGAGTATGAGATGCTGAAAGCAGGTTAGAACATAATTTTGGAATATTGCATTTTTCTATACAGAGAGCATACATAGTTCATCTGTACAAGTTAGAAGGAGAAAGAGGTATTAAAAGAATTATGGGGGAATAAGCCCGTTGAGTTCTCCATGGGGAAGTGGAAACGGATTCTTCTTCCGTAAGCCATGCGTGTCATAAGAGGCGACTAAAATGCCAGGAGCAAGGGGCTAGTAACCCCTTCTCCTGTATACATTACTGTATTTAAAATGAGAAACTTTCATTTTTCTATTTGGGTCACCATGCCTCAGTGGGATAATGGATATGGTTGATTTATTATCAAGATTAAGATGGAGAGCAGGATTGCAGATGACTGCGGAATCTTTAGAAAGTGTTGATGATGTGTAGACCAAGTGTTTACATTGAAGCATATAACAGTATTTAGATAATTATAAAGAAGTTTTTGTTGTATTTATGGATTTGGAAATGATATATAATAGGGTGAATAGGGGAGCAGGTGTTGCAAGTGTATGGAATATATTGGTGGTAGATTATTGTAAGCAGTTATGAATTTTTATGAAGATAATGAGCTCAGAGTAGGGTATGTAGGAGAGAGGAAAATTATTTTCCTGTAAAAGTAGGCCTTAGACAGGGATGTGTGATGTCACCATGGTTGTTCATTACATTTATAGATGGGGTTGTAAGAGAAGTGAATACTCAGGTGTTAAAGAGAGATGTGGGATTGCAAGATAAAGAATCTAACACAAAGTGGGAGTTAATCATAGTTGCTTTTTGCTGATGACACTGCTTTTGGGAGATTCTAAAGAAAAGTTGCGAAGGTTGGTGGATGAATTTGGGAGGGTGTGTAAAAGGAGGAAATAAAAAGTGAGCATGGGAAAGAGCAAGGTGATGAGGCAACAAAAAAGGCAATGAAAGATTGCATATTAAATTGGAGGGAGGGAGAGTGGAGGAAGTGAATGTGGTCAAATATTTGGGAATGGACATGTCAGCAGATGGGTTCACGAAAGATGAGGTGAACCATAGAATTGATGAGGGGAGAAAAAGTGAGGGGGGGGGGGTGCATTGAAATACAATGGGGTCCCGCTTACATGGCAGGTTAGGTTCCAGGCTACCGCTGGAAAGCAGAATGTCATTTTTTCCACTTATAAATACATATAAATGCCAGATAACAAGTTTACACTAACATATATTAAGTTAGCAATAGAACTAGGCATTAAAAAACAATAAAAAGTAAAGTACACACAGTACATTTATTACTTACCTCAGAATATTTGTAGTCTTAATGTAGGGCGAGAGGTAAGTATTGTAAGAAGTCAGGTGTGGTAGGCATGGTAGCCCTCCTGGTCAACCCATCCACACGTAATATACTACGACATTTAAAGCGCTCTAGAGCGATAAAATGCATTACAGGATACTCATTACTTAAAATATTTGTAGTCTTAATGTAAGGTGAGAGGTGAGTAAACGATATGAAAATCAATTAATGAGAGAGAGAACGAGTAAACAAGAGAGGACAGAGCAGCAGAGTATGTAAACAAATAGATGAACGTGTCTGGTTTTTGTTGATACACATTCATTCTTATGTCTGTGAATCTTGTACCATAATACACCTTACATTGTGCACAAGTTGTTTCCACATTGGTAAAGTAGAATAAATGAAGAACAACACTCCCATTCTCGTGTAACACACCATTTTTAGAAGGAATAGCGCTGAGTTAAGGCATATGAAAGGAATAATTTTCTACAGTTACCCCCAGTAATACTATTGTGTGTGCATTTTCTATGAGGCTGAACTAGAGAACACACTATTCTTTCCGACACTCCGGCAAGACGACTGGAAAAACCTTTCGGATTTATGTTAGTTTATTCTGCTGTGAGTGTATTTATCATGTTTATATGTTACATAGCATGTTTATTATATAATTGTGAAAATACCATAGATGGATTGATCAAAATGTCTATATTAACATAATCTATGACATTTAATGCATCTCAGAGTGATTATTGTACTATTATTATCATTATTAATATGGTGTCTTCAAGACTAATAAGACACTCTTAGTGATTTTTTACATGTACCTGCATGCCAGCACAGTGTGTAAGTTTATTTAGGTACAGGTACACATAAGTATAATTATCAGAGTATATATAAAATATGAAATAACTTTAAAACACTTGAAATTTTGGACAGTTTCCAGACATAATGGAGAGTCATGCTCACAAAGAGAGTAAACAAACTGGGTGGCAGGCAGGAACCGCATTAGAAAGACAGGTGGGGGGGGGGGGAGCCATATAGAGAGTTTTGGTCATAATTTGAAATGTCTGTATTAGCGGAACACCGTAAAGCAGGACCCAACTGTATCAGTGGAGACAAAGAACATTATAAATAAAGGCAAAAAGGGGAAGGTATGAGAGTATAGTGGTACCAATGCTCTTACATGGGTGTGAAACATGGATGGTGAATGTTGCAACAAGGAGGCTGGAAGAAGTGGAGATATATCTGAGGGCAATGTGTGATGTGAATATTATGCAGAGAATTCCTAGCTTGGAGATTAGAAGATGTGGGGTTACTAAAAGTATTTTCCAGAGGACTGGAAAGGGATTGTTGAGGTGGTTCAGTCATTTAGTGAGGATGGAGCAAAATAGAATGACTTAGAGGGCATATAACTGTAGTGGAGGTAAGGTGAGGTAGAGGTCATCTTAGGTAAGGTTGGAGGGAGGGGGTAAAGGAGGTTTTTGTGTGTAAGGGGCTTGGACATCCAGCAAATGTTGTGCGAGTGGGGGCAAGTGGTTTTTGTGACTTGACATGCTGTTGGAGTGTGAGCAGGGTAACATTTCTGAAGGGATTCAAGAAAACCAGTTAACTGGACTTCAGTCTTGGAGGTGGCAAGTACAGTGCTTACACTCTGAAGGAAGGGTGGAGATATTTGCAATTTTAAACTGTATTATCGGCATACCTCGGGCAAGGCTGATGGATTGAGTGATGGTGAAAGTTTTCTTCATTTTTGGGTAACCCTGTCTTGGTGGGAGACAACTGGTATGTTAAAAAATCAAATTAGTTTGCCCCAAATGCTTCTCATACTAAGAGGTTTTCCCTAGAATATGCTAGATGATCTAACTGTAACCAATCTATAACCAAATAATCCATAAATTCATTGTAACTCCCATGTATATTTATATTCTAGAGAAATAATTGTTTATTCTTTTTGAATAGAAGATTGCAAGCAATAGATATTACATGTACATAATATTACACATTAAAAGTATTACAGGACATAAGTTGTCCTGTTTGTGTATGGGAGTAAAAAATTGTGTAATACTAAAATAAAAAATGCAGATTGAATGGATTATGGGATGGCTTGAGAGGAGTACAACAAGTGACTGTAAAAACTAATGATATAAAATCACTGAGAAAAGTGCAGTTGAAAAATAATATAGGATTTAGTGTTGAAAGTTTAGCAACAGAGGGGAAAAATAGTCAAGATGATAGGCTCACTTGGTGAAGTTTGTAGCCAAAATTGTTGCTAGTAGGAGAGTTTAGAGTTGTGCTACATTCTGAAGCTTCTGGTCCTAGTTGCTTACACATAAGTGAAAGAATGAAGATAGCAAAAATATTTATTTTGATTTTGGTACATTATTTACATTCTTTATAAAGGGAAAACCAGTTAACCAGCACTGGGATGGGTGGAGAAGTTGCAGCTCAGAGGGTCATTTTAACCCTTAAACTGTCCAAACGTAGATCTACGTTCACATGTGTAGCGTTCTGAATGTAGATCCACGTTCGATTTTATATCGTTTCTTGTGTAAAAAAACGTAGATCTACGTTCGGAGCGCTACATGCGCAGACGTAGATCTTCAGGCAAGACAGCTATTGACTGTGTATGACCCTTGTAGGTTTAGCACTTCTTTTTGATGATAATAATAATAATAATAATAATAATAATAATTAATAATAATGACTATGTGATGATTAATGTGTTTCCTTCTTTGGGTCACCCTACCTTGGTGGTAACAGCCAATGTGGTATAAAAAAAATGACAGACTCTTCAGGTGTTGAACATTGTTTAGGTGATGAGTGATACTTCCTTCATAGCACTAACACAGTTATTATTAAATACCATTGAAATTATGTAGGAACTACATATATCTAAATGTTAGTGAGATGCAGTAATTACAATTACCAACCGATGTCCATATCAATTTAAGTTAATATTTTTATTATAAACAAATTATGAACTTTATAAAGCATCAAATTATGAAAGAAAAATTGCCCAAGTTTTGAAAATCTGCATGTTAACACTTGAGTAAAATGATTCATCTCATAGAGTGTAAGAATGAATGAATGGTGCTTTTTCAAGTTAGTGAGGAAGGTCAATAAATTAAGCTTAGTTAAAATTGGAAACTTGATTAAAATTATTGTTTAGAGTAAATCGCAGTTGTGGTAGATGTGTAAACATTGTAATTAATTGGTTTTGTGTGTAGCGACTTTTATCCTTTCCTGGTGGTACGTCTGTGGCGACCACCACATAGTTTCACGTGTGTCCATTCCAGATGTTTCGCAAACGCATGTCCGGGATGAATCAAGGGTCCTTCGGGACCTGGCAACGGATCCCAAAACCCCGGTCCCAGACCACTTACCCCTCATGGGTCCCCAGTCCCGGAGGGACTGTGGGGCCCTTAGCTGAGGAACCGCCATGATTCTCGGGAGTGACTTGTTCCATGTAACGTTGAGAACCTGACCTGTATTGTACCATCTTCATCATTAGTGCCTCACCATCACCATAATCACCTTGTGATTCAGTTATCATTTTTAATGCTAACTTATTCCTGTTCATCCACTTTCCTTACACTTTGTTGCTCTCAAATTTCTTCATATTTGCCAATTAAATTCTAATATTGTCTGTGTAAAATTATGCTTTGATCCAACTACAAAGATATTAATCTAAATTTGCTTGAAAATATATGAAGGTTTACTAATAACATGTAAATCCCTTTTTTAAGAATATCCTGCAAAACTTAATCTTTTTCACTAACTCAAAGTACATATTACATTGGAAAGCAGTAATGAAAACCATTTTTCTTACCTTCTTTTTTTAAGTTTGAATATTTTTAGTCATTAAAATTTACAGTATTAATGCACTATACTATTCAGTAGTTTAGTAGGTATTCTTCGTGAACTTCTTCTTTTATCTTGTATTTTCTCTCTTCATCATGGTTTCTCATTTCATTGCATTCTCATTTTCATAATGAATAACTTATAAAAATTTGGAAAGTTTTAAGATTATTGTTTTAATTGGTTGGTGCAAAGTAGAACAAACATCTCACTGGCTGATCAATTTAAGTTTATTTTGCAAATGCTCTTAATTTTTTTTATCAGAAAAATGTGTTCTTTTCCATAAAAAGTGCATGAGCTCATAACTATAGAGATACACAAACTCATGAATTACACATCAACAGCATATGATAAAAAGATATTGAGTATATATATATATATATATATATTTATATATAGTGTATATCACTGTAAAGGGCATGTCAGAGCAACGTCACTGAGTGTACTGTTCATACTGTGAATGCATGCTTAAGGCACAGTTTTTATTTACTTTTGCAATCAGACAGTGAGAAGTTACATGATACAGTTAAACAAAGTACGTATTTAATGAAAATTTGGAAAGCTCGTGTTTGAAAAGGAAAAAGGGGAAAAGGGAAGGAAATACCAAATAAAAACTGTTTTCAAATGGAGCAGAGGAGCTGCAGTGAGTTGTTGAACACTGTGTAAATGTTATACTTTTCTCATGACAGGTCAAGCTTCATATCAAGCCTTGGAGGTGCAGTTGCCTCTACTCCTCTTGATGTTGTCAGGGTAAGTCTATAGTTTTATATGTAGTAGTAATACAGTGCTGCATAAATGTAGTAGTATTATAGTGCTGCATAAATGTAGTAGTATTATAGTACTGCATAAATGTAGTAGTATTATAGTGCTGCATAAATGTAGTAGTATTATAGTGCTGCATAAATGTAGTAGTATTATAGTGCTGCATAAATGTAGTAGTATTATAGTGCTGCATAAATGTAGTAGTATTATAGTGCTGCATAAATGTAGTAGTATTATAGTGCTGCATAAATGTAATACCTGCAGTACAGTACCATATAAATGTAGTGATAAATGTAGCACTGTACTAATGTACGTACCATAGTAGTAATACAGTGGAACCCAGAGTTTCGTAGGTAATCCGTTCCAGGAGCTAGTACTAAAGTTGAAACATACTAAAGTCGAAGCAATGTTTCCCATAAGAAATAATGTAAATCCAGTTAATCTGTTACAGATGGATTAATTGGATTTACATCTTATAGATTAATTATGGTTTTGCATACACACAACAAACATAAATAGTACTTAAATTAGTAATAGAAAAATAAACATTTAAATAAACATTTAAAATAACATTTGTACTTACCTTTATTGAAGACTGTTGATGGCATCTGGAAGATAGGGAAGAGGAGTGAGGGAGGGCATAGTGTTTGGAGGGAAATTTCCTTTCAAAAAGACTTTAGGTAACAAGTCCTAATGTGGGGTTACTTCCCTTCTTTGTCTTTTAATGCCACTAGGACCAGCTGGAGAGTCACTGAACCCCTGTCTCACAAAATAACTGTCTACAGTCCTCTGTCTTTGGTGCCTCTAAGATTTCCTTAAAATGGGACATGGTTCTGTCACTGAACTTGTTGCAGAGATGGCTTGTTTCAGCTTGGTCAGGGTGATATTTTTCAGCAAATGCCTGTACCCTATTCCACATTGCACAAATCTCCTTAATCTGTGAAGAAGGCACCTCATCCACTCCCTCTTCCTCCTCCTCTGAAGCAAGTTCCTCAGCTGTGGTCTGATACTGTTCCAGATGAAGCTCTTGCAGCTCTTCAGTGGTTGGCTCTTCCCTGTGGTCCTCCACCAACTCTTCCACATCCCTGCCACTCACCTCCAACCCCATGGTGTTCCCCAATGCCACAATAGAGTCCACAACAGGCAGAGGGTGAGCTGGGTCAGGGTCAGCCTCAAACCCTTCAAAATCTCTCAGGAGGACACAATCTGGCCACAGTTGTCTCCAAGCAGAATTCAAAGTCCTGGAAGTCACTCCATCCCAAGGCTTATGCAGTTGTAGATATTGAAGTGATTCCTCCAGAACTCTTTGGGTCAACTGAGTGTCTGAGGTCACTTCAAAGCACTTTTTAAACACTGCTTTTGTGCAGAGTTTTTTGAAGTTAGAAATGACCTGCTGGTTCATGGGCTGGAGGAGAGGAGTGATATTAGGAGGCAAGGACTTCACTGCGATGAAACTGAATTCCGTAGACAATAGGTCTTCCAAGTTTGGAGAATGTGCTGGAGCATTGTCCAGTAACAGGAGGCACTTGAGTGGCAAATTATTTTCCAGGAGGTATTTTTTTCACACTGCGGCCAAACTCTTCATGGACCCACTTTTTGAAAATTTGTCTTGTGACCCATGCCTTATTATTAGCTTTCCACAACACACACAATCTATTCTTGACGACATTGTTTTTCTTGAACACACTGGGATTTTCTGAGTGATACACCAGTAAAGGCTTCACTTTAACCCTTAAACGGTCCAAACGTATATATATGTTCACTTGCGTAGTGCCCCAAATTTTTTGAGAAAAAAAAAATCTTTTTTTTAAAAGGAAAAAAGAGCATATGGTTTACCTGGAGTTTACCTGGAGAGAGTTCCGGGGGTCAACGCCCCCGCGACCCGGTCTGAGACCAGGCCTCCTGGTGGATCAGAGCCTGATCAACCAGGCTGTTGCTGCTGGCTGCACGCAAACCAACATACGAGCCACAGCCCGGCTGATCCGGAACTGACTTTAGGTGCTTGTCCAGTGCCAGCTTGAAGACTGCCAGGGGTCTGTTGGTAATCCCCCTTATGTGTGCTGGGAGGCAGTTGAACAGTCTCGGGCCCCTGACACTTATTGTATGGTCTCTTAACGTGCTAGTGACACCCCTGCTTTTCATTGGGGGATGGTGCATCGTCTGCCAAGTCTTTTGCTTTCGTAATGAGTGATTTTCGTGTGCAAGTTCGGTACTAGTCCCTCTAGGATTTTCCAGGTGTATATAATCATGTATCTCTCCCTCCTGCGTTCCAGGGAATACAGGTTTAGGAACCTCAAGCGCTCCCAATAATTGAGGTGTTTTATCTCCGTTATGCGCGCCGTGAAAGTTCTCTGTACATTTTCTAGGTCGGCAATTTCACCTGCCTTGAAAGGTGCTGTTAGTGTGCAGCAATATTCCAGCCTAGATAGAACAAGTGACCTGAAGAGTGTCATCATGGGCTTGGCCCCCCTAGTTTTGAAGGTTCTCATTATCCATCCTGTCATTTTTCTAGCAGATGCGATTGATACCATGTTATGGTCCTTGAAGGTGAGATCCTCCGACATGATCACTCCCAGGTCTTTGACGTTGGTGTTTCGCTCTATTTTGTGGCCAGAATTTGTTTTGTACTCTGATGAAGATTTAATTTCCTCATGTTTACCATATCTGAGTAATTGAAATTTCTCATCGTTGAACTTCATATTGTTTTCTGCAGCCCACTGAAAGATTTGGTTGATGTCTGCCTGGAGCTTTGCAGTGTCTGCAATGGAAGACACTGTCATGCAGATTCGGGTGTCATCTGCAAAGGAAGACACGGTGCTGTGGCTGACATCCTTGTCTATGTCGGATATAAGGATGAGGAACAAGATGGGAGCGAGTACTGTGCCTTGTGGAACAGAGCTTTTCACCGTAGCTGCCTCGGACTTTACTCTGTTGACGACTACTCTGTGTTCTGTTAGTGAGGAAATTATAGGTCCATCAACCGACTTTTCCTGTTATTACTTTAGCACGCATTTTGTGCGCTATTACGCCATGGTCACACTTGTCGAAGGCTTTTGCAAAGTCTGTATATATTACATCTGCATTCTTTTTGTCTTCTAGTGCATTTAGGACCTTGTCGTAGTGGTCCAATAGTTGAGACAGACAGGAGCGACCTGTTCTAAACCCATGTTGCCCTGGGTTGTGTAACTGATGGGTTTCTAGATGCGTGGTGATCTTGCTTCTTAGGACCCTTTCAAAGATTTTTATGATATGGGATGTTAGTGCTATTGGTCTGTAGTTCTTTGCTGTTTCTTTACTGCCCCCTTTGTGGAGTGGGGCTATGTCTGTTGTTTTAGTAACTGTGGGACGACCCCCATGTCCATGCTCCCTCTCCATAGGATGGAAAAGGCTCGTGATAGGGGCTTCTTGCAGTTCTTGATGAACACAGAGTTCCATGAGTCTGGCCCTGGGGCAGAGTGCATGGGCATGTCATTTATCGCCTGTTCGAAGTCATTTGGGCGTCAGGATAACATCGGATAGGCTTGTGTTAATCAAATTTTGTGGCTCTCTCATAAAAAATTCATTTTTATCTTCGACTCTCAGTCTGGTTAGCGGCTTGCTAAAAACTGAGTCATATTGGGACTTGAGTAGCTCACTCATTTCCTTGCTGTCATCTGTGTAGGACCCATCTTGTTTAAGTAGGGGCCCAATACTGGACGTTGTTCTCGATTTTGATTTGGCATAGGAGAAGAAATACTTTGGGTTTCTTTCGATTTCATTTATGGCTTTTAGTTCTTCCCGCATTCCTGACTCCTAAAGATTCTTTAGCTTAAGGTTCGATGCTTGCTATTTCTCTGACCAGTGTCTCCCTACGCATTTCAGAAAATATTGACCTCTTTTAGCCGCTCTGTTATTCTTTTCCGTCGCCTGTAAAGGGAGCGCCTGTCTCTTTCTGTTTTACATCTACTCCTCCTTTTTCTTAGAGGAATAAGCCTTGTGCATTTCATCGAGTGCCACCCAGTTAATCTGTTCTAGGCATAAGTTGGGGTCTGTGTTGCTTAGTATATCTTCCACTTTATCGGTTAGGACTTGGTTTACTTGGTCCCCCTTTATGTTTTTTTTTATTGAAGTTGAATTTGGTGAATGCTCCCTCGTGGGCTAATCTCATTATGTCGGTCTGGGGCTCCGCGCATACATGACTGAACCTCAATTAGTTGTGATCTGAGTATATTGTTTTTGATATGGTGATATTTCTTATCAGATCATCATTTTTTAGTGAAGATGAGGTCTAGTGTATTCTCCAGTCTAGTAGGCTCTATTATTTGCTGGTTTAAATTGAATTTTGTGCAGAGATTTAAAAGCTCGCGTGAGTGTGAGTTTTCATCAGAGCTGCTCCTGGGTTATTACTGCAACAATATTATTTGCTAATATTCCTCCATTTTAGGTCCCTTAAGTTGAAATCCCCAGGAGCAAGATGTTGGGTGCAGGAGCTGGAAGGTTTTCCAGACAGTGGTAAATTTTTTAACAGCTGTTCCTGGAATTGCTGGGATGTTGCATCTGGAGGCTTGTAGACTATCACAATGACTAGGTTTTGGTTCTCGACCTTTACTGCTAAAACTTCCACTACATCATTTGAGGCATTTAGCAGTTCTGTGCAAACAAGTGACTCTGCAATGTACAGGCCAAACCCCCTCCTTTTGCCTGTTCACTCTGTCACATCTGTATAGGTTGTAACCTGGGATCCATTTTTCTTTGTCCAAGGGGATCCTTTATGTGGGTTCTCAGTGAAAGCCGCAACATTGCCTTTGCCTTGCAAGCAGTCCACGGATGAAGGTATTTTGTTGTTTGTTGCTGGCTTTAGACCCTGTAAAATTTGCAAAGAAGAATGTTATCGGACTGGTGGTATTGTTGGTACTGGGGGGGGGTTTTTTTTCCGGCATTAGTATCTGTATCTGTTGGTTTGGAGTGGGGCCATCGACTGTGGTTCCACTCCAGGAATGACTGGATTTGGTGTACGATTTCTGCCATTTTCCTGCCAGTTTTTTTTCCTTCCTGGCACTAAAAAACCTCTCCCTCTTGAGTGGCTGTGGCTACCCAGGTTTTCCATGGCCTGGATGTTTTGTATCTTTTTGTCCCCTTTAGATGGTATGCCTGGCAATTTAAGTTATAGCACAGTTTTTCCTGTACTGAAGAGGTACACAGTTCGGGGTGAAAAAGTTACGGGAAGGGAGTTTGCATTTTCCTGTTGTCATATGGGCATGGCATTTCCTAGGGTGGTCATAGTTGCACGTCCCATCTGTTTTCCAGATTTCCCATGCCAGCAGATACCGAGTGCATAGAAATGTGCACAGGCTTGGTTCCGTTTGCCTTGGGTTTCTTTTGACTGTTTTCCCTGTTGGTGCATGTTCCCTGTCTTACTTCTATCCTCCCTAGCCCAACAATGGAGCTCCCACCTTTTTGTTTTGGTATATTTCCTCACTATTGCTAGTGGAGTCCTCTTGTTTGCTTTTTCCCTGCGGTATTTCTAGTTTGCAATATTGGTTTTATCTTATCTTTGACTACACTTGTTTCCCTACTATGGCTCCTGTCCCCTATGGGGTCATTTATATGTTTTCCCTTTCCCTGCGTATAATTCCCGACTACCTGGACAAAATCTCCAGCTTCACCATTACTGTCTCCCAGGACAGCATCTCCAGCTTCCCCATTACTGTCCCCCAGGACAGCATCTCCAGCTTCACCATTACTGTCTCCCAGGACAGCACCTCCAGCTTCACCATTACTGTCTCCCAGGACAGCACCTCCAGCTTCCCCATTACTGTCTCCCGGGACAGCAACTATCAGCCCCCCTTTTTACTGACTACCAGGACATCATCTCCAGCCTTACATTTTTCTGACTACATGGCCAGTATCAAGGGCAGTACCATTCAGCCCGGACTTTTTATTTTCCCCATCTGTTGTAGAAAGCTTCAGGTTTTCTATGAAAGCAGCTTTGATGTTGACCTCTTTTAATACCCTTGTGATTTTAGTCCACAGATTTATCTCATTTGGGCATTACCCAAAACACTTCCCTTTTTTAAAATACTGCTTGTAGCTAGTTCTTGGAATCTGCACAAGGGACGTGACACCAATTTCCACAGAAATGACAATTTATGCATTTGGAAGCCCGTTTGTTTGACTGACCACAGACTACACACAGCTTCATAATGATTTAAAAGGTTGATTTACTGCAATTCTACTAGCAACCTTTGAATATTCTATTAATAACCTGCTAGGTGGTGCACAACGAAACCGTTTGAAACCAGTCCAGGGTTCGGACCAGTCAAGGGTTGGACAGTCAAGGGTTCGGACCAGTCTATCTGATCTGATCAGTGGGTCACTTATTTAAACCATACTGGTCGGTGATTTGAGCTAACACATGAAGGATCTATGGAAATTATCTACCCGAGTAATATGTGATTTGATTGATACAAAAGTATAACTTGCGTGTTGAAGAGCCGGTGGGCTGGTGGCACTCCTACAATGACGAACGGTTGAGCCTCCACCCTTGTTTATCAATCGCTGTATCTAGCTTCTCTATTTTTTTTTTTTTTTTTTTTTTTTTCCCCTCTCCACCACAATAAATGCTATTTATCACATAGTTGACTGGTGCAAATTTTGGAGGAAGGGCGCTTTTTCTGTAGTAATAATTTGCTTCTCGTTGTGTATATTGCGACCGCTGGTAACTACAGGTTATATGAAATTCACAGTAACGTCTGGTATTCAAGAAAAAGAAACAATGAAAGTCACTCCCCCTCCACTATGTACCATTATAATACTGGTTAGTTGCTACTACAACACTGTATTCTGCTATTCACTGGGACACTAGTTATATGCGGTACACCCAGCAGCCGGAAAATTTATTAAAACAGCTGACCTGTGGTAAGTTTCTGGCGACTTCTGGCACCTGCCTCTATAGGCTTATCACTTCATTTACAAATTCACCTGTTTTCAAATGACACTTTAGCCTTTATCATCAATATACTAGGGAGCCACTGTAGTATACACTATACACTATGTATACTCAATGCTTTCAGGGAGACTTTCTTTCCTCTGACACAAAGTTCAATTATTATTATTTTTCCACACGGGACAGGCCTATGATACCCAGGCATCCCCAATTATTTTAACATGGCACACAGTGAGTGCGCACACCCATTCTCTCGTGTCTAGGTGACTCAGGCTTATCGCGGCAATGTTGAATGAATGACAAAGAAAACGTATATATACATTTGGGGCGCTACGCTCGTGAATGTATAAATATGTTTGGACCATTTAAGGGTTAAAATCCCCACTAGCATTTGCACAGAACAAGAGAGTTAGCCTGTCTTTCATAGGGTTGTGTCCTGGCAGTGTCTTTTCCTCCTGCATTATGTAGGTCCTCTTTGGCATTTTCTTCCAAAACAGGCCTGTTTCGTCACAACTGAACACTTATTGGGGGTTTGAATTTTTCAGTGTCTATGTACCCCTTGAATTCACTCACATTTTTCAGCCGCCAATTTGTCAGAACTGGCAGCCTCACCATGCCTTCCAACACTGTGTATGCCACTATGCTTCTTAACCCCTTGACTGTCGCAACCCCCAATCCTGAGGTGTCTCCTGGTGTCACAAAATTTCAAAAAAAAAAAAAAAAATTATTTTTTCTTATGAAATGATAGAGAATCTTTTCCCGATTGTAAAGACACTAAAAAAACGAAATTTGATGGAAAACTGACAGAATTATGCTCTTGCGAAGTTAGCGACCTCGGCGATATTTACAAATCGGCGATTTCGCCCACTTTGAGCCCTATTTTCGGCTAATTCCATTATTCCAGTCAACCAAACTCGTATATATTTCTTCAGAACTCCATTTTTTCTATCGATTGAGTACAAGAAACTGCCCATTTACCGATTTCAACTACCCAATAACATGGTCAGAAATTTGCAATTTGGCCAATTTCACAAAAATTAAAAAATATGACAATTTCAAAATAAGGACCAGAATTAACAATGCAGACATTCCTGGCTCTAAAATAACATTTTCTTTGTTCATCAGTCACGTCTCCAGGCCCCTCTGATATTACTCGTTCTTTTTATTTTGAAATTTTATTCAAACAAAAAATAGAAGATTTACTGTTATGCAGACTACTGCAATATTGTAATAATTGTAAAAATTACATCAACCCATTCATGACTGCATATTAGAATGGCTATTTGGACATTTATTGGACAATGACATCATTTGTTTACTTTTGAACATCGGCAAAAATCAAACATTTCCCGTACTTTGTGCTCCATTTCCAGGTTCTTTTTATAGTAAAATCAATCAAAATCACCTCTATTTCTATAATATATATTCCATTCTATCAAATGAGACCAAGAAAACGAGAATACAACCATAAATACTATACAAAAATAGACCACAAAGTCGGCATTTTAATTAAAAAAAACGGTCGAAGCTTTTTTTTTTCTCATTATGCACTGTGTGCTCCAGGATTTTTTTTATATGGTGCAGACTGACCACACAGACCCATTCTCTCACATGTGGGCCTACCAGCTTTCTCCTGTGTGATTTGAAGCCGCTAGAATTTGAGTATATATATGTCAAACACGGTACCTCGTAAGACGTATATATACAGCCGCGACAGTCAAAAGGTTAAATCTGTCAAACCAGCCTCTGCTGGCCTTAAAGTCACTAACAGCAGCACTCGTTCCAGGCAGTTTTTTATGAGATTGTCAAGCAACTTCCTTGCCGTTTCACAAATGATCGACTCCTAAACACTATCACCCACTCTGTTTATTGTCGATCCAAACTAGCAACAACTTTTCAACCTCTTTGACTATTTTTTATCTATTTTTGGTTAGCATATCAACACCTTTCGCAGTATCAACTTGATTTCTTTTCTCTTCGTCAGGATAGAAGCGACTGTTGATTTGCTTTTGCCATATATCCTGGCAAGCTCCACAAGTCACACACCGCTCTCTCTCGTATTTTTGTACTATCTCTTCCTTCATTTCTTTGGTGTTTCTCACTTTCTATACCACAGGGGTGCCACTAGGAAGTTTCTTTGGGCCCATGGTAGCTTATTTCACAGCCACACTTAATAAACAAGCACCAAACACAATGAATTAATTGGGAAATGTTTGGAAGAGTGCGCAGGTTAGTGTTCGCTCAAGCATAAGCAAGGCCAGACTGGCTCATGACGTCTGCGCAGGGGATGTGGGCAGGCAGACATGTCTGGTACGCAATACTAAACATGGGGCACAGTACAAAGCTCGGTACAAAATTGAGCTGAAAAAAGCTGTCTAAACTCGAAGCGTACGATACTCAGGGCTTATGAAACTTGGGTTTCCATTGTATACAATACTCCCCTATATCCGCCGGTGATAAGGTCCAGGACCTGCCGTAGATGCCTGAAACTGCAGATAGGTTAATGTTGGGAGGTGAAGGATGTTAAGTTTTGGAGGGGTGTAGCAATGGAGGCTGGAAGCAACTAGGTGTGATGATGACCATGTGGGTGGCAGTATTGATGGCCCGGTGTGGGTGGTAGTGTGGCTGAATGGGTGAGTGTGCAGTTAGTGTGGGTAGTAATTAGGGTGGTTGGTGGCTACATGACTAGGAGTGTAGATGGCATGCTACTGTGTGGATTGTGAAAACATTCAAAAATTCTAAATTTTTATTTCTTTGTAAAGTTTATAATGTGTGGTTTACATGTACAAAATATGAAGTGCAAAGTAAACCACTAGCATACCTAGGCATTTCGGGCAGACAAATCCTAATTCTATATTGACACGGATTATGGAGTGCTACATTCTAATGCTCGTTATTTCACATTATTACAAAAGTTAGGTAATCAAAAATTTTATGATTTAATAAGATTTATAATAGTGAGGTAGCGAAAAACAAATAACAGTACGGCATTACAATCAGTGTAATTTAGTGATGGGAATGATTTTATTTCAGTATGCTACAATGTTTTACAATATCAAAAGTTCCTATATAAGCAGAGCATTACAGGCAAACTTAAGACTAACATAAGATAAAGAAGGTGATAACAGTTTTAGGAATTTTATGTTTACAGTCATATAGTGTTTGGAAGAATTACCATTAAGGAGAGTAAGTCTATTTTGTTTCAAATGTGTTCCTGACATTGAAGATAAGCATGTGTAGTTTTCACATAATTAGCTGATGTTGGGATGTGTTATGGAGAGGTGTTTTTTAACTGTAGTTTTGAAAATGTTGGCTGAGTTATTACATCTGGAAATTTTGGGCTCTTTTATGTACATTGAATTTTTGAAGAGATTTAGTTGGACACAGGGAATGTCAGAAATTTTTGTGCCTAGTATTATGTCTATGGATCCTGTTGCAGCTGTCAAGAAAATGTTTTAGTTAAGGATTAATATTTGACATTTTTGTTCTGTAGGTTGCACAATAGTAGGTGTGAATGTTTTGTATTATGAGTAGGTTTAGGTCTTTGAAGAGGGGGGGGGGGTGTTCTCTAGCATTGGATTGTGTGATAATTTGTACTGCAGCTTTTTGTTGAGTTACTATTGACTTTAGGTGGGTTGCTGTTGTTGATCCTGAGTCACAGATAGCATAAGTGAGGTAGGGATAGATCAGTGAATAGTATAGTGAGAGTAGGGCTGCTTGTCGTACATAGTAATGTATCTTTGAGAGGATCACAATTGTTTTGGATACTTTCTTTGTTACGCGTTGGATATGGATGTTGAATTTCTAGTTGCTGTCAAGGTGCAGACCCAGAAACTTTCCCTCATTATGTTTAGCAGTAAGAGTGTTACCATTCGTAATGTTCAGCTGGTTATCACCTGTTCTGCTCCCAAACATAATGTAGAAGGTCTTGGCAGTCTTCCAGGTCAATATTTTTACGAGCTCTTCATTAATAATAGTGTTGAGTGTGGCAAGATTAGGGTTGAGAGATGACAAAAGTTGTATTGTCAGCAAAGATAATAGGTCTAAGTTGTTGTGATACATTTGGAAAGTTGTTGATGTATAAGAGGAAGAGTAGGGGGCCAAGGACACTTCCCTGAGGTACCCCAGTGTCCAGAGGTCTTGTTGATGAAGATGTGACCTGAAGAGATATATATTAATATCTTTTAGGTAAGACTTGATATATGTAAGTGCATGGCCTCTTATACCGTAATGATCAAGTTTGTGGAGTAGAATGGTGTGGTCTTCTGTATCAAAAGCTTTCCTTAGGTTGATAAAGAGTCCCATTGGATATTCATTTGTTTTGAGTGCTATGTAAAGCAGGTCTAGTAATTTTACAATTGCATCATTTGTGTTTTTGTTTCTCCTGAAGCCAAACTGGCAGGGGTTGAGGATACTTTGTGATGTTATAAAGGAATATAATCTGTCTGATATTGGCCTGTAGTTGTTTACATTTATTTATTTATTTATTTATTTATTTATTTAAAAATTTGAGCACGCATACAGAGGTACAAAAAATACAGATAAGAGCAGCATGCCAAAGCCACTTATACTATGCATAGCATTACGGGCTGGCTTAAAGTTAACTTAAGATTAACTAAGCAATGATGACATCAGTGATAAAACTTTAATGTAAACAGATTACTATAAAGCACAAGTGAGTATTACAAAGACAGGTCATATGGTTGTTAAAGAGTGTTGCAATGATTGGTGATAGCACTTGTGACACTTTTTTGTATATAAAGGGTGGTAAGGTATTTAAATCTCCTGCCTTGTTTTTTAGCGTGTTGATAATAAGGGAGACTTCGTATGGGTTAGTCGGAGCTAGGAACAGTGTGTTCGGGTAGTTGCCCGTGAGGTAGTCATTTGGTGGGGTATCTGAGCTTGGGATTTTATTGGCAAGGTTTTGTCCTATAGTGGAGAAGAAGTCATTGAGTCTGTTTGCTGTTTCTGTTGGTGGGAGTTGGGGTTCATCTGATTTTGCTAATTTTATTTCGCTATTTCGTGATATCTTTTTTGTTCCTAGAATTTCTGATAGGGTTTTCCAGGTCTTTTTTATATCACCTCGTAAGTTGGATAATCTGTTCTCATAATACAATTTTTTTGCCCTTCTTATCAGGCTGGTTAGGATTGACGAGTAACGTTTTGTTTGGTCTCTGGTTATGTGACACATTCTGTACTGTTTTTCATATTGGTGTTTTGTATTTATGGATTTGAGAATGCTGGGTGTTAACCAGGGACTGTTCAGTCTCTTAGCTGTCATCTGTTTAGTTTTTTTAGGGCAGGGCTTGTTATAGAGGTATTGGGTCTTTTTTAGAAAATTATTAATACATTCGTCAATATCTGTATAGATTTCTAGCTCAGTGTGCCAGTCAATGTTTGCTACTGCTGTTGTGAAGTTATTAATGGCTGCCTCATTGTGAAGTCTGAAGGTGACTTTAGTAGTGTCTTGGGGTAATTTACCAAGAGTTGTTATGAGAAAAGTAGGGTAGTGGTCTGTGGTATTATCTGTAATTATGCCTGATTTTAAAGGGGATATGGTGTTGGTCCAGATGTGGTCAAGTAGGGAAACACTAGTCTCTGTAACTCTTGTAGGTTTTGTTACTGTTGGTAGCAACATACAGTTACTCATTGTGTTTGTGAATTCAGTGACGTGTGGGTCCTGGTCTTGCAGGAGATTTATATTGAAGTCACCTGAGAGTAGTAAGTGATCTTTGTTCATGCATACATCAGTTATCATACTTCCTAGGTTTTGACTAAATTGGCTAATGTTTGACTGTGGAACTCTGTAAATGTTTATCAATGTGAGAGGTTTTTGTAGGTATTTGGATTTGAATTTAGCTATTATATATTCCCCATGTTCATCCCTTGTGCAAGTATTAGTGATACATTCTAGTTGGTCTGAGTAGTATATGGCTGTGCCACCCCTTGTTGGTCTGGCCTACAGTTGTGTATGGCTGTGTAACCAGGAATGGCATAGACATCTGTACTATCAGGCTTTAGCCAGGTTTCAGTTAGTGTAATGATGGACATATTGGCATGTAAGGAATTTAGTAATGCTATGAGGTCATCGTAATGCTTGCTTAAAGATCTGATATTGTAGTTAAAGATAGTTATGTTGTTGTTGGCACTGAGAAGTGCCTTTGATTGTTCTGCAGTGTAGTAATTACAGTAACTGTTTGATTCATTTAAGTCATTAAATAAGAGGTTGTATCAGGATCAATGCTTGTAATCATAAGATTTGTAGTGAATCTATAGTTAGAATTAAGTATAAAACAAAGTAAGTAGTCTTAAGCTAAAAAATAGCACCTGAATTATTTAACAAATGTAAAATAATGAGCTAAGGTATTTTTTTTTTTTTTTTTTTTTTTTTTTTTTTTTTAAGCTAAAATAAAGGAGACAATATAAAAGGGACTAATACAAATAAAGTGATAATCAAATAATGGAGCTTGGGAATATGATAGTAGGTAGTACTATAAAGGTAATTCTTTAAAGTTAGAATTATAGTATAAAATAATAATATAAAAGGGACTAATGTAAGTTGTGGTGAACAATAAAGTGGTAATCAAATAAATGAGCTTTGGAATATAATGGCAAAATTGTGAACTTATTCTACTTTAGCACCTGAGAATAGCACCTTGATTATTTTAACAATTGTGAATGTATAAACTAGGGTAGTTATATAAAGCTAAAATAAAGGAGAAAATATATAAGGGACTAAAATTAAGTAATGGTAAACAAAGTTAAATGGACAGGTGGTCACTATGAAATAATATTGGTTTAGGAGTAAGATCTGATTTGTAATATTAAATAAATTGAGCAGTTTATTGCACAATAAAAGTAAAAAAAATGAGGTAGTTGGTACTAGCTAGCAAAAGATAGTTTTGGTACTTGCAAAAAAGTAATTGGAATATACACTAATTGCATACACAATGAAAAGTGACTAAAAAAACAAGTAGTGATAAACAAAATTAAATGGACAGGTAAGAATAATGAATATTATTAATTTGGAGTAAGATTTGACTTGTAGTTTAAAATTATGAGCATTGTGTATTGTGTATTGTGTAGCCTTTGCTATCTTGAGTAATGTCGGGAAAGTGCTGGTTTCTAGAGTAATGTGATAATGGGCAAAAGAGCATGAGCCACTCACTTGTGCAATAATGGTGGGACTTGAGCTAGATTTCCTGATTTATTTTTTAGTGGCTTAATAATTGTGGTAACTTCTGTGGGCTTGGCTGGTGCAAGATAGAAAAAGTTGGGAAGTTGCCATCCAGATAATCATTTGCTCGGGTATTGGTGCCTGGAATTTTACTGGCAAGATTTGATCCTATGGTTGAGAAGAAGTTATTTATGTTGTTAGCTGTATCAAAAAACTGTAGTTGTGGTTCATTCAGTTTAGTTAGGACAGTATCTGTTTTTTTTTTAGTTTGTGGGTGCCCAGGATTTGAGTATGTGTCTTCTAGGCTCTTTCATGGATCTTCCATGAGTGTCTTCCATGGGTAAGGTGTGGGAGTGGGGCTGTGGCTAGAAGTTGTGGGGAAGTGGTGAGTGAAAGCATAAGTGTTGCCATATCAAAAATAATTATTTTATTTTTCCCTCTATTTTTGGGTGAACTTTATGAAACTTTTAGTATTTACTTCAGACTGCCACCTTCTTACAATAATAAAAAAAAATAATTGAAATTGGTCTGTTAGTAAAATTTTCCCAGTTAAATCCTGCTCTCCATCTTAATATTTTTGAGCCATGGCAAACCATGGAAACCGGACCCATGGATATGGGTGGTTATACTGTTTTATTCTAAGATTACTGTATCAATTTAGTATTACTGTATAAAACTAGGAGTGGTATATAAATCTAGCTATAATGTATAAATCAATGCTGTTAAACCAATTTTGTAGATGAATGGTTCAGAGAACCGACACGTTGATAAATTAGACACATGTGCAACTCTTGGGTATCTTTATTGAGGAAACGTTTCGCCACACAGTGGCTTCATCAGTCCATACAAAGGAGAATCTTGAACAGGAGGAGAATGAGGTAATCAGTCCCTCAACCTTGAGTCGATGTGGTCAGTCCATCAATTTTGAATAAAATACGGCATATGAGCGGAGAAGGAGCTTATAAACCGTAGGCAGAAGAGGTGCAGCAGTTGTAGATGGTGTCACATTTGTTCAATGTGGAAGTAGGTCGTGCCCAAGGGTTAGGCAAGCGAAGAATTTCCAAGTATTAAGATCCCAAGAGTTGCACATGTATCTAATTTATTAACGTGTCTTTTTCTGAACCATTCATCTACAATCCTGTCAGACACTGCAACTTCTTGGGATCTTAATACTTGGAAATTCTTCGCTTGCCTAACCCTTGGGCACGACCTACTTCCACATTGAACAAATGTGACACCATCTACAACTGCTGCACTCTTCTGCCTACGGTTTATAAGCTCCTTCTCCGCTCATATGCCGTATTTTATTCAAGATTGATGGACTGACCACATCGACTCAAAGTTGAGGGACTGATTACCTCATTCTCCTCCTGTTCTTCAAGATTCTCCTTTGTATGGGCTGATGAAGCCACTGTGTGGTGAAACGTTTCCTCAATAAAGATACCCAAGAGTTGCACGTGTCTAATTTATAAACCAATTTTTTTGCCCAAACTTTTTAATTCAGAAATTCTTTAGCTTGAACTCTTCATGTAAATGACATTAGATTCTTTATTCTGAACTGTCTATAATTTATACCTCTGTGCATGCATTATGTATTCCAATAAAAGGAATACTAGTGTACTCCATTTCTTAAAAATACTGATATGGCTTTATTTTCAGACAAGAGTGATGAATCAAAAAAAATTAAAGGCTCCAGCACAAGTTAGTGGTAATGGAGCTGTCTGTACTTCCAGGATTTATTCAAGTACTGTAGACTGTTTAGTACAGGTATGTAGGTGTGATTTACTACATGTTTCCCACCAAGGCAGGGTGAAATGAAAAAGAAGAAACACTTTCATCATTCATTCCATCACTGTCTTACTAGAGGTGCACCTACACTACAGTTAAAAAACTGCAACATATCTCCATCCCTCCTTCAGAGTGCAGGCACTGTACTTCTCACCTCCAGGGCTCGAGTCTTGCTAACTGGTTTCTCTGAATCTTTTCGTAGATGTTACTTTGCTCACACTCCAACAGCATGTCAAGTCATAAAAACCATTTGCCTCCACTCGCTCCTATTTTACATGCGCACACTTGCTGGAAGTCCAAGCCTCTCGAACTCAAACCCTTTACCCCATTCCTCCAACCTTTCCTAGGATGACCCCTACCCCACCTATCTTCTGCTATAGATTTATATGCCCTCAGTCATTCTATTTTGTTCCACCCTCTGTCTAAACCACCTCAACAACCCCTTGTCAGCCCTGTGGATAATGCTTTTAGAGCCCTGGACCTCCTTCAAATGACTCAAGAAATCGTAATGACACGATTGCAAACAAACCATACCCCCGGCCGGGATTGAACCCGCGGTCATAGTCTCAAAACTCCAGCCCGTCGCGTTAGCCACTAGACCAGCTAGCCACAATAAGATTCATCCAACTAGGTATATTTCTACACCTCCTTCAAATCTCTGAGCTACAGATTCTCTGCATTATAGTCACACCACACATTGCCCTCAGACATGACATTTCCACTGGCTCCAGCCTTCTCCTTGTTGCAACACTCACCACTCATGCTTCACGCCCATATAAGAGCATTGGTACTCTCATACATTCCTATCTTTGCTTCCATGGATAACATTCTTTGTTTCCACAGACTCCTTAGTGCACCACTCACTTTTTTCCCCTCATCAGTTTTACAATTCAATTCATCTTTCATAGGCCCATCTGCTGAACACATTCACTTCCTCCATACCATACCCTGGCCGGGATTGAACCTGCGGTCAGAGAGTCTCAAAAATCCAGCCCGTCGCGTTAGCCACTCCATACTCCCTCTCTCCAATCTGATATCCAGTCTTTCAATGCCTAAATTTTTGTTATCCTCATCACCTTACTCTTTCCTATGTTCACTTTTAATTTCCTTCTTTTACATGCCCTTCCAAACTCATTCACTAACCTCCACAAGTTCTCTTCAGAATCTCCGAAAAGCACAGTGTCATCATAAAAAGATTTTTAATCTTTTAATGCCACACCTCTCCCCAACACCCAAGCATTCACTTTTCTTATAACGTGTATGCATATGTAATTATTGTAGATGTGAGTATGTATGTATAATTTATTATAGGTATGTACAGTTGATTGTTGATAAAGACAGTTGTGTTTCTGAAAAAGCACCTTATAAAAAAAAAAAGTCTAAAATGAGCTGGAGAACAAATAGGGAAAATAGTCACGTTCATTATACTCGCAGAATAAAGTCGACCAAATATTTTTTAAAGCTTTGTAATTCATCAAAACTCAAAAATTCATTACATTATAGTTGTCATTGCTTGTTGATATGGAAGTGTGTGGAAAAGGTTGATGTGACCCTGTATAATACTTCTGCAAACATGACAAGGAACTATCACCTGCCTCTACCAAAATGACAATCACCTGCAGACATCAGTAAAAATATCATATACTATCAGCTATAAGACAAGATTTTTTACTTAGTAAATATGCCCAGAGTAATACCCACCATTAACCCTTTGACTGTTTCAGGGCCCTCTCTGAAACTGTCATTCTATGTCGCCAAATATTCGAAAAAAAAAAATTATTTTTTCTTATGAAAATGTTAGGAATATTTTTGTGAGTGTTTTAAGCCTAAAAAAATTTTTTTGCCATCAGTACTTACCGAGATATAGAGCCGCAAAGTTTGCAGAAAGTGACATGCGTACGGCACCAAGAGTTCGCCTTCATGTGTTCATTTACTTACTAGACTTTCCACACGTTATTATCAGTTAACTATCACATTCAAACATTTGTGCAAATACAGCTTGGGTAGTGAATGACAGTTGACCACAGCAGTGTGTAGTTATTGTGAAATTTAGGTTACTAGTTGTCGTTGTACAGGTTTTATCATTTTTGTCCTTTAGGCCCTTAAACTGTCCAAACGTAGATCTACTTTTTTGTACTTTCTTTCTAAGGGGAATCAAGGTTGGAGTGCTATGCGTGCCCAAACGTAGATCTACGTTTGGACAGTTTAAGGGTTAGACATCACGGCATCACAAAAAAAAAATTGTGCCAATTATTTAACTGTTGTATAGTGTGAAATGTTGTGAAAAGTCCATGTCGCAATCAATGGTCTAAGGTACATTGTATTTTAGTAAGGGTATGTTAAGGAGGTTTTGTGTACAAGGGCTTGGACATAAAGAGGCATGTGTGTGTGTGCATTAGGAAAATGAAGATAATGGTTTTTCGGGGACTTGACAGAGCTGTTGGAGTGTGAGCAGGGTAATATTTTGTGGGAGGGATTCAGGGAAAACCAGTTAGTGGGACTGAGGAGGTGGTTTGGGATTGTTGCTGTTAGGAGTGACATTTTAAACTGTTGTATTGAGTGTCTCTGGCAAGACAGTGATAGTGTGAATGATGATGAAAAAATTGTTGCTCTTTTTGGGTCACCCTGCCTTGGTGGAGATACAGGTCAGCGTGCATGTTAAAAAACAAAATGTACATTGTATATAGTACGGGTTATGTAGTTATAATTTGGCTTTTATCTTTCACCCTATGCATATTAAAGTTTATTTTCCACAAACTTTCATGGTTTTTTTTTTATTTTATATTTCTCTATTGGTACTGGGAAAAGTTCATAGTTATGCAGTGGCATTTTGTGGGAAGCCGTAAGACTAACTTAAATAAAACTAGTTATAGAATAAATTCTTCTTTCAATGCACAGCTGTATCCCACCTGGGCAGAAGCCTATAAAATTTTTTGTATCAGTACTTACCGAGATGTAGAGCCGCAAAGTTTGCAGAAAGTGGGACATGCGTATTTACGGCAACAGCGGCGGACTTACCGCCCAACCCGTATCTTTTATTTACTCTATTCAAAAGTTTCTTGCATTTTTCAATATTTTTATGTTCAGTGTAACTTATTGTGGCCTGTGAGACCAATGTAAGGAGCTTTGTTCAAATATACATCATGTTTACACACAATAACAGAAAAAACTTTATCACTATTAGTTTGTTATACACTTTGTTTTCAACAAACAAAACATACAAAACAATATTTTACTATTGTTCCATAATAGTTATACTTTTGTAACAGTCAACCTAAACACGTTCCTAGAAACTGCTGCCTGCGTGTGGTAATCTTTGAATCATGGGTATATGATGTGGGATAGGCATACCATATAAGATATATGTATTGGTGGGGGAGAGGAGGAGCCGTGGGGGGGAGGGGGGGGGGTGTATGTATGTATGTTATAAGAGGCAGGTTGATGGGGGAGGGGCTGCGTGGTTTGGTTGGCAGTGGTTGGGCCGCGGGTGTGATGATAAAGGACTGTTTTTAGTTATCCCGTTGACAGTGTCCGTGAACCACGGAGCGGGGCGTTGGATGGAGGGGAGAATGGGAGACGGCGGCATTGTGGGGGTCGGTTGTAGGTCATGGCATTTGGCTAATGTGGGTGGGGGTTTGCTGGTATTCAACTGTTTTTGTTATTAGCAGTTAGCTTTGAATTATCAACTAGATGGAAAAATATATAAGTTTTATATACCACTTATATCTCTTGAGACACAGTCTGCACAACCCAATCTGCTATGTCACTTTTTGTAATCGATTAAGCGATTTCGGTAGGGTGATCAGTCAATGTCCTGCGGGATGGCGGGTGTTGGAGGGGTATGGGGGAGAGAGGGTGGAAAGGAATAGGCACGGGTAATGGGATGGGGCTGTGTACTCACACGATGTATAAAACTATGTGACCTTCACGTTTGTAATGCCACCGAAATGCACATGTTGTCATTGGCACAGCAAAGGCTTGAACATAACCGTCTGCGAGGCAGCGTAGTACCTTGGATTAGGGTTTCATTTGTTCCACGCTAGGTGCAAAACTTGTCTGTCGAGTGTACTATCGCACAGTTTATCTAGGGTTGGGGCTTGTGTACCAGTTTTCAGTGTCTAGTTATGTTGCAACACGGAAATGTTTTTGGGACAGCTGGGTTCGTTAAACTTATCCAAGGCTGTTTAAACTTGTTAGGATGCGGCGTGCAGCGACTTTTCATGGTGGTCGGCCTGGGCTTATCATTGCTGCTTTCAATAAACTAGACCAATTCTGACAATCACACAGTACAATTACAGATTTATAACTAAGCAGTTTCCTCTGGCTTGGTATATATGTGCTTGTATGTGAGGCTGTACCTTTGTATTATTATTCCATGGTAACTAATCATTTACAAGATTCCGGCTATGGGTTAGTTTTTGCTGGCAGATGGGGGGGCGGGGTGATTGGTATGTTAAATATGGGAGGTGATGTGTGTTCAGGGCGTGAGGGATGGAAGGGGGGCGGGGGCAGGGTTTTTTCGGGGGTTAAAGGGTAGGCTTATCGTTTTGGTGATGGTCTTGGTGGGTATCAGTGTTGTGGGGATAAGTTAATCAAGGGTGGTGTTTGCCTGGGCGGCCGAGGGGGACATGGTGGGGGGGTATGGCGTGAGTGTATCATGGGCGATGATAGTTTGTGTGTGGAATATATATTCTGGGTATGATAGGACATTGGTGGCGAAGGAATCGTGTGGTGCCGGGACTGTTGGTCGACGGAGAATTGAATTTGCCATGTTGTAATCACAGTACTGTGTTTGTTTCCCTGACAATGATGTCCATCAGGGGTGACATCGAAGAATAACTCAAAGCAAGGTCCAATTCACTGCATTGGTCCCAAGTGGACTAGAGGGTTTATTCCACTTTGTGTTTCTTCAAAGTCATGGGGTATGGGGACAAAACGCGTCACCGTCCCTGACCAATCCGATGCGGTCGGGAGTATGGTTAACGTGGGTCTGTGGTGGGATGGTTGGGGGAGCACGTGGGGGCGGGCTAGGGTGAGGGGTTGTTGTGCCATGTGGATGATGCCGTGGGTAAGTAGAGTGGCCGCTGGATGGTGCCACAGGGGCCGTTGCCACCCGCACTATCACCACCACTGACCTGCTACATCACTCACATCTTCAATACCAAATCGTTACAATATCGTCATTTCACTATCAGGTCGTGGTTGTATGGGCCACGGGATGTTGATCCAAGAGTTTCTACATTCCCCATGGTAAAAAACCATAGGAAACACTACCCAGACCGCATGTACGTCGTCTCATAATGAAGAATCTTAACTGGGGTATTTCACTTCACTGTCTAGTGTTCATGAGGGCAATTGACCTCGGTTTTATAGTGATAGAGGTTCTGGAGGGGGGGGGGTCAGTACATTTGAGGGGAAGCTGTCGTGCCGGGTAGCTGGAGGAAAGGTGAACGGTGGAACATATGGGCCGGACCTGCAACTGAGGTGGTTGGTTGTGGGTAATATGGGCTTTTTCATCAACGATATTACGTGTGCATGGGCATCAGGGGGACGGGTTATAGATCGGATTTTCAAAGGGGGTTTGTATCGGGATAGGTTGGGGGATGAGATCCGTTTTAGAGGTAGAAATTCCAGGGAACTAAAGACACGACTTTCGCCGAATTGGTCCCCTCTCCAGGGTGGTACTCTTCCATTACCGAGAGAGGCATGGGTGTAATATGGACTAACAACATGGCGTTACCCACTAACGGCAACAATGGCGGTCCCAGATTTTTTTATCTAGGATGCCACAAACGTCCTTATGTGTCACTTGCTCGAGATGGTGGCAGTGGTGGACGGGCCAGCGGGTGTGGTTGAAGACATGAGTATGGTCCCGGGTGCGCCTATTATTTCGGACGGTTACATGGGCTCGGTTGTAGGCGGGTGTAGGAGGGTTTATGGATTTTGGGGGTTGGCTGAGTAATACTTGAGTGGATTTTTTTTTTTTTCTGGTGGTTTTGATAGTGTTTTAATCTAAAGATGCTGGGTAAGGTCGGGAAAAAGAAGCGTAGGAGGAGAGAGTTGTAGAGTGGTATTTGGTGGTAATTTTTGGGAGGGTGGGATTCCGAGGTCCCGCGGAGGGATTTAGGCTGAGGGATGATAAGGGGGGGGGTAGGGGAGAATATGGTAATATTAGTGGGGGTGGGAGTGGTTTCAGGGAATTTTGGGATTGGCGGGGGGTATGGGTGGGATGTGGGGTGTGGGGAGGGGCGGATTTATATGGGCAGGGTGAAATAATTCGGATGGGGGGAAATTTTTTGTTTCGTCACAGAAAACCCACGTGTGCCGGGGTGGGGAGAGGTTCTTGGGTGGCTATTTGGAGTTGGATGAATGGGGGGTATAGACCTGGAGCACAGGCTGGGGGGGAGACCTAAAAGCTGGTATCGAGAGACGTCAGGGGAGGGGGGCTCTCGGCTCTTGTCCTCGGGAAGCGGGAATTAGGAAAATGCGGGTCGCCGTTGCTTGTGGTTCCTGTTGACTTGGCTTGTTCCTAGCTGTTTGCTTTGTTTGGTTCTGTGTTGTCTAGTAATCCCAGTGCTGGGGCGCCTGCCCCCGGGCGGGGTATTGTGCTGGAGGGGTTGGGTGGGGGGTGGGGGGGTCCGTATTTATTCTAATATTATTATTATGTAACTTTTATTGTGTTTGGGCGCCACCCCCCTCCCCGTCCCCCCCGTTGGGGGGTATTGGTATGTCGAAGGTTTTCGGGCTGGGGGGTGGTATGTTATTTTTGTATAATGATTTGAGGTAATGATGGGTCGTTTTATTGGTATGGGGGGAGGGGGTATAGAATAGGGGGCATGAAGGATAGGGGGGTAAGAATGGGGAAACCCGGGGGGGAGGGGGGTAATTCCGTCGTAAGTGGGTGGGGTGTGGAGTAAGCGTGGTTGGTGCTCAGGAGGGCGGTAGAGGGGTAAGTTTGTGTAGGTACGGGGAGGATTCCGGGGGATGGGTTATATGTGGTTTTATGTGAGAGTTTGAGAGAGAGTCGATGGTAGAATTGGTGGGTTGGGTTGGTGATGATAGAGGGGGATGTGGCTTTGTCGAGTTGGGGTATGGTTGTGTGTATGGGGCTGTTGAATGAGTGGGGTGTGGCGGACAGATTTTGGTGTGTTGTTTTTTATGGGGTATGCTGATGTGGTTTACTGGTGTACTTCGCTATGTTTGTTTTTTTGGCGAGGTTTTAGAGCTGTCGTGGTGGGGTCATTTGATGCAGGGGGCCGGGTGGGGGGGGCCTCTACTTTGTTGATTCACCTTGTTTAGGGTGCTAAGGACTTACGACCATGATGGGGGATAACTGTAGAAAAATATTCCTTTTCGTATGGCCTTCACTCTATATTTAGCAATTCATGGAACCCTTGTTGGTTCTATTTTTATCACTTTTCAGCACTTTTTTATGATGATTAATAGTTAAATATCTCATCATCATTCACTCTAAAAATGGTGTGTTGCATGAGAATGGGAGTGTTGCTGTTTGTTTATTCTGTACTAGCTTGTACAACTTGTACACAGTGTAAGAGTATTTGTATTGTGAGGTACAGTGGACCCTTGTTTTTTGTAACTAATCCATTCCAGAGAGTGTGACTATTATCGAAATTGACGATATGCGAATCCATTTTCCCCATAAGAAATAATGTAAATCCAATTAATTCATTCCAGACACCCAGAAGTATCAACAATTTTTTTTTTTACCTTAAAGATAGATTTACATGCAGAAAAGAATGAACATTCAACATGACAGTTACCTTCATTGAAGGCTGTTGTTGATGAATGGAAGACAGGGAGGAGGAAAGAGGGAAGAGAGATTATTGTTTGGTAGGGAAATCCCTCTCCTAAGGACTCTAGGTCACTTCAGGGGTCACTTCCTAGCTTAAATATAGATTTACATGCAGAAAAGAATGCCAAATTAATGTAAGCACTAATAAAGGTAATTAAATGAACAGTTAAAATCACACTTACCTTAATGAGACTTTGTCGATGTATGGCAGATGGGGCAGAGGGAGGAGGGGAAGCGAGTTTATGTTGGAGAATATGACACTAATATCAATTCTACATTATTTTTTATCTATCACAATTCAAACTAATATGACATAATAAACAATATTAATAACATAGAAAACATGAAATACTCTAGAATGATTAAAATTAGTCATTCATGATGTCACAGAGGTGTTATGTTTTTATTGTTGGTGTATTAGGGCCACTGTGAGCATAAGCCGTCCATAATGGTGGTGAAAGCAGGGAGCAGCAGCGAGGTGGCGGTGTGTATTTCTGGAGCCTATATAAATCCAGCACATTGGAGAGTTAGAGTAGAAATCGCTGAACTCACTGAGGAAGGCACCTCTACCACCATCCAATCACTACCACCCTCTACTATCACAACTGCTACACCCTCTAGCACTAGCACAAACTGCTACCCACCCTCTACCACTATCACAACTTGCTACCACCCTTACACTATCACAAACCTGCTACCAATATACCACCATTTGTATTTTTCTACAATTTTTTTCTTAAATTATGTGTGTTTCTCACATTCTTTACCAAAGGGCTGGCACTAGAAGCTTTCTTTGGAGCCATGGTGACTTAGTTGCAAGCAATAAAAGGGAATATTATGAAATGTATTGTATGAACTCATGGGATCATCCTCACTCACCGATAAACAATGTCACACTGGCTGGGAATGGAGTGTGAGGCAGCTCGGGGCCGTGCGGACGTGTCCCAGACGAACGACTATTTGTGAGTCAAATGATGATTTGCGAGTCAATGTTTTGATGAAAAAATGTTACGATTTTTGAAAATTACGACTTTTGAGCCTTACGAAAAACGAGGGTCCACTGTAATTATTATAATAAAAAAATTATTGTGAGATAAAAGTTTTACAAACTTTTACAGATGTATGTGAATGAACTAAAAGCACACACACACTAACCCTTTCAGGGTTTCTGACGTACTAGTACGGCTTGTATGAGAGTATAGTTTTACCAATGCTCTTATATGGGTGTGAAGCATGGGTGATGAATGTTGCAGCGAGGAGAAGGCTGGAGGCAGTGGAGATGTCATGTCTGAGGGCAATGTGTGGTGTGAATATAATGCAGAGAATTCGTAGTTTGGAAGTTAGGAGGAGGTGCGGGATTACCAAAACTGTTGTCCAGAGGACTGAGGAAGGGTTGTTGAGGTGGTTCGGACATGTAGAGAGAATGGAGCGAAACAGAGTGACTTCAAGAGTGTATCAGTCTGTAGTGGAAGGAAGGCGGGGTCCGGTAAAGGGGTCGGCCTAGGAAAGGTTGGAGGGAGTGGGGTTTAAAGGAGCGTTTTGTTTGTGCGAGGGGGCTTGGGAATTCCAGCAGGCATGGTGAGGTGTTGCAAGGAGTGATTGGGACAAATGTTTTTTAATGCTTGACGTGCTGTTGGAGTGTGAGCAAGAATACATTTTTGGAAGGGGTTCAGGGAACCATGCAGGCTGGGCCTTTGTCCTGGAGATGGGAAGTACAGTTGGCCTGCTCTCTGAAGGAGGGGTGTTATTGTTGCATGCAGTTTAAAAACTGTAGTGTAAAGACCCTTCTGGCAGACAGTGATGGAGTGATGATGGTGAAAGTTTTTCTTTTTCGGGCCACCCTGCTTGGTGGGAATCGGCCAGTGTGATAATAAAAAAAATAATAAAAATAGTACGGCCTTTACACACCAGGGTTATTGACGTTACTAGAACGCCCTAATTTCTAGCACCTTCAAATCTACGAGGAGGGAAAGTGGTAGGCCTTACTATGAAAGAATGGGGTCTGTGGTCAGTGTGCGCTAGTATAAAAAAAAATCCTGCAGCACAGTGCGTAATGAGAAAAAAAAAACTTTGACCGTGTTTTTGGATTAAAACAGCAACCTAGCACTGTATTTTCGTACGGTATTTATGGTTGTATTCTAATTTTCCTGGTCTCATTTTATAGAATGGAAGACGTATTACAGAAATTGAGATGATTTTGATTTGGTTTCAAAATGAAAAGTTACAACTTGTAATTGAGCTCTCAAAGTACAGTGGGTCCCTCATTAATCGTCCATAATCTGTTCCTGGAAGTGGGACTATTATCGAAATGGATGATTTTCGAATCAATTTTCCCCATAAGAAATAATGTAAATCCAATTAATTCGTTCCAGACACCCAGAAGTATCAACAAAAAAAATTTTTTTTTTTACCTAAAAGATAGATTTACATGCCACCAAAGAATGAACATTCAACTGACAGGTTACCTTTATTGAAGGCTGTTGGTGATGAAATGGAAAGACAGGGGGACGAGAGAGTTGTTGTACGAATGGTAATATAATACCGACAAGATGAGAGTAAGACAACCATGTGCAAATCTGGGTATCTTGATTGTAGACGTTTCGCCATCCAGTGGCTTTATTCAATACAAATTCTAGGGACATAACATGAGACAGGCCCCCCCCCCCCCCCCCGTCCTCAATATATACAGAGATGAGGAATCAGTCCCTCAACCCTAGGAGTAGGTGCGAACGCAACCATAGATCGTGGAGATTCTGAAGCAGAGAAAGAATCTGGCGCTGATTTACCTCTCTTCGTAATATAGTTCTACTGTCTTCATGTTATGTCCTAGAATTTATTGATAAAGCACTGGATGGCGAAACGTCCTACAATAAAGATACCCAGATGTTGCCACATGTGTTTACTCTCATCTTGTCGGTATCTATATACCATTAGTACACAACTTGTGAGACACTGCAACATCATGGAATCTTAATTCTGAGGACATGTACATAACCTTCAACGACCTACGACAACTACTACTACAACTAACATCTCTTTGGGAAGACCTACTTCCACTGGGGATCCCGCCTACCAGGTGATTTGCCCTCGTCTGCTTCCACCTAACGTTACTATATAAGCGCCAGGATTCCTTTCTTCTGCTTCAGAATCTCCACGGACTATGGTGAGCTGTTGCACCTACTCCTAGGTTGAGGGACCTGATTTCCTATTTCTGTACGTAGTTCTACTGTCTTCATGTTATGTCCTAGAATTTGTATTGATAAAAGCCACTGGATGGCGAAACGTCTACAATAAAGATACCAGATGTGCACAGTGTCTTATTCTAATCAGGAGGAGAGAGGGAAGAGAGTTTATTTGGAAGGGGAAAAAAGGAATCCCCTCCATAAGGGACTTAGGGGCCACTATAAAATGCTAAATAAATGAAACATTGGTAATAGGGTGGTAGTGATGGAGTGGTACGGTTCTGCCTATAAGTTAGGGTGATCGTAGCTAAAAACATTGGTAGTTCAAATTTAGGTTGGGATAAATACCACGAGTGAGAGGGGTTGGATTTGAGTCGGACTTGCACTGAGGTTATTGCTTGGGTAGCATTTGTTCTGTTAGTGGGTTGGATTTGTGAAGACTGGCCTAATATGGGCCAACAGCCTTATTGCAGTGTTCCTCCTTTCCAGGTTCTAAAAGCTGAGGCCTTTGGGTAGTTTCAAATTTAGGTTGGATAAATACACGAGTGAAAGGGGTTGGAATTGAGTCCGGGACTGCACCTGAGCTTATTGCTTGGATAGCATTTGTTCTGTTAGTGGGTTGATTTGTGAAGGACCGGCCTAGTATGGGCCAGCAGGCCTGTCAAGTGTTCCTACTATTCTTAATTTCTTATTTAACATCACACTTACAGATAGGAGTGATCAAGCTAGGGACCTTGGGTAGCTATAAGAAGAGATTGGACAAATATACGAGTTGGAGGAGCTGAGTTTGATTTGTGTCATTGGATACGGGAGTAAATCTTGGGTGTTAGCTTTGGGGGAGGTCATTTGATACGGACCTTGGCCTTGTATGGGCCAGTATAGGGGACTGCAGTGTTCTTCATTGTTTATGTTCTTATTGGCCATTTGTTTGTGGTTTGTGAGGGAAGGTATGGCAAGTTTATTGTTGGAAGAATATGACACTAATATCAACTTATGGCTTAATTTATCTATCACAATTCAAACTAATATGATAAAAATAAAACAATATAATAACATAGAAAATGGAATATTACTTAGAATGATAAAGTAAGGTCATTACGTATGTCACGGAGGTGTTGTGTTGTGTTTTTGTTGGGTATATAAGGGGCAGGCATGAGAGGTAAGCCGTCATAATGGTGGTGAAGCAGAGCTGAGTTGGCGGTGGTTTTTTTGTAGCCCTATATAACTCCCAACAACATTGGAGGAGTTGGTAGGAATCACTGAATCGCCTAAAGGAAGGAACCCACTACCCCATCACTACAACCTTCTACCACTATTAATACTGTTACCACCATCACTATCTACCTTCTACCACCATCACTACTACTTCCTACCACCATACTATACCTTCTACCACATTGCTATACTTCTACCACCATCACTACCACCAAAAGAAAGCTTTGGTTAAAGAAATGTGAGAAGAAAACACATAATTTATGAAAAGTTGTAGAAAAATGAAAGATGGTGTGTGGTAGAGTGGAAGCAGTTGTGATAGTGGTTATGAACATAGAAAGGAGGATCATGCAGCGTCCTGGTTGGCCTGCTCGGTAGGTCCTTTACAATTCATCCCACTAACGAAACATTTTCCCAACCCCAGTCCCTCAATGCATACCAAGAAATAGCTCTGATAACTCTATCCACTCCACCATCTTTGTATTTTCTACAAACTTTTGCATAAATTATGTGTTTCTCACATTCTTTACCAAAGGTGGCCTAGAAGCTTTATTTGGAGCCATGGTAGCTTATTTAGCACTTGCAAGCACTAAAAATCAATGGAATATTATGAAATATTTGTCAGGAGCATGCGAGAGGGGACCGTCACTCACTGGTAAACAATGGCACACTGGCTGGGAAGGAAAGGCCGAGGCGGCTCAGAGCGTGAGTATGCGTACGGGAACGAAGGACTATTAGGACTATTTAGCGAGTTACCGGACCATTTGCGAGCAATATTTTGACGAAAAAACAGGACTACAGTGGGACCCCGGTGGTTAACGGATTTTAAATCCGTGCAAGAGGGGGGTAATTGTTATGCGAAATTAATCGTGATGTGAATGAATTTTCCCCATAAGATATAAGGGAAATATAATTAAATCCGTGCAAGACGCCCCAATAAGTATGAAAAAACAAATTTTTACACATGAAATATACATTTTCCACACCACAAAGAGAAGGAACATGATCAATAGTAGAGGTATTACATGCACAGTATATATTGTGCATGTAGTGTCTTACTAAAATGAAGAATAATGACACTTACCTTTATTGAAGATGCAGCAATGACTGATGAGACACTGTGTCCGGGTGAGTGCCTTTTTCCTCCTGATTACTGTAGGTCCTGTTTGGCATTTTCTTCCAGAAACAGGCCTTATCACACTGTGTATGCCACTACATTCTTAAATCTCTCAAAAACCAACCTTTGCTGGCTTTAAATTCACCAAGATGTGCACTAGTTCCAGGCATTTTTCCTGTTCACCTGGGTGTTAGTCGACTTGTGTGGTTGCATCCTGGGAGACAAGATTAATGGACCCCAATGGAATAAGTTAGTCAGTCTTCGTGATACTGACTTTTTTGGGTTTTATCCTGGGTGGCAAATCTCTTGGGTATAATTGTTCTTGGTATTTCAATAAGCCACACCAACAACGGTGTGCTATCAGCAGCAGCAGCAGCATGACAGTGCAGCAGCAGCCGCAGGCAGCTGACAGTGCAGCAGCAGCAGCAGACTGTACCACCAATAGTAGCGATGGTTGATTGGGGTTTATTATACAACCTGGCCAGCTCGGAGAACATGCACTCCCTTTCATACTTGTCAATGATCTTTTTCTTCATTCTCTATTGTAATTCTCACCCTTATTGCTGTAGGGTTGGCACTAGAAGCTTTATTGGGGCCATGGTCACTTATTTTCCAGAAAAAAGCACCGAAACACTTAATAATACGAAAATATTCCCGGATTTGGTATGCTTGGATGTTACCGCGGAGGCGGTGGTATACAATGCCACCGGCGGAACATGTGAGCGTTGTTTGGCTCAGGCCGCACATGGACGCGTTCGTCGGGACGAAAATCGTGTAAGCGGGTTTTTATTTTAAGCGGTATGTGAGGCAAAAAAATTTTTTGACAATTAAGGTAAGCGGTATGCGAAAATAATTGCTATGTGATGCAATCGTTATGCGGGGGTCCACTGTATTTCCGAAATGGACGACTTTCAGGCCGGGACGATTATTGAGGGACCACTGTAGTAGAAATGTTTGATTGTTACAAACTTCAAAAGTGAACAATTTCATGCTAAGCGTCCCAAATAACACGTCTTCTGGTGAGTCTGATTATTCTTTCATAAGTGCGCTGATAATTATTTATACCCATTTCTACACTAATTGCAGTTGTCATGCATAACAGTTAATCTTTTGTTTTGTTAGAATAAAAATTCAAAGTGGAAAGCCACGAAATATAAAAGGTGCTCTGGGGAATGTGGACTAAAAACATAGAATCTTGTTATTTTTGTGCCAGGAATGTCTGGCTTGTTTATTCTCGGACCCTACTTGGAAATGGCATCTCTGAAACATTTGTGTGAAATGGCAAAATTGAAATTTCTAACCCACTTTATTGGATAGTTGAAATTGGTAAATGGGTGGTTTCTTGTACTCATTTGATAGAAAAAATTGGAATTCTAGCGAAATAAATATGATTTTTGTCGATTAGTACACAGGAATTGGCCGAAAATAGGGCTCAAAGTGGGCGAAATCGCTGATGTGTAAAAATTGCTGAGACCACTAACTTCACGAGAGCATAATTTTGTAAGTTTTCCATCAAATTTCATACTTTTGGTGTCATTATGATCGGGAAAATATTCTCTATCATTTCATGAGAAAAAATAATAATTTTTTTCCGAAAAATTTTCGACCCTGAGAACGAGTTTAGGAGAGGGCCTCTTGACCCTGAAAGGGTTAATATGCATTTATTTCGCCTGGCAAAGTGATCGCTCATTACCTGTTCAGTTTGTGTTCTTACATTGTCTGAACTCTGTATCTTATTCTCTTTCTCGTTTACTCTTTTGTTAACTAGTTGGCTCTCGTTGATGATGGCGTCTAAGCTTAGCTGTGATAAAAAGAGGTGTCGTAAGCCTCTTTCTTTAAGTGTCAAGTTAGAGGATGAGGGTGTGCCATTCTGATTTTATTCAATAAACACCAGGCCACTTACCTCTCACACATTAATATTAATATTTTAAGGTAAGTAATAAGTGTTCTCTGTGTGTATCTTACGTTTTATTGTGTTTTTAATGCCTATTTCTATTGCTAACTTAATATAAGTTAGTGTAAACTTGTTGTCTGGCATTTATTGCATATTTTATATGTGCTCTGATATGGACCTGTGTGGTAGCCGTGCGGAGGGATAACATTGTTTTCTTCTGGTCAGGCACCAGAGAAAAGTTGTTATGTAATCTGTTAGTTTGGCCCAGCCACTCCCCCACTCATGTTATATTTGGTTTGCTCTCATTGTAACACTGATTATTTAAACGAAAGGAAGCAAAGGATATATAAATTTTACAGTCCCTCTCAATTTGTATATGACATTGTCTCCAGTATCCTCCCATTTTGGCCTTGATAAATCAAAGAAGATAAAATCAAAACACTGCATTGTATTGATTGGTATGCAAGTAATAAATGTCTAATCATTTCGTTTGGTTTTCCCCAAGATTCTTGTGGTGATAAATAATTCAAGTATAATGGAACCCCGGTTTTCAAACTTAATCTGTTCCAGAAGGTCGTTCTAAAACCGAAACATGCGAAAACTGAATCAACATTTCCCATAAGAAATAATGTAAATACAGTAGAACCTCAAATATCGAACTTTCTTCGGTCCAGAAGGCTGTTCGAGTGCCTTTACCGAATGAATTTATTCCCATCAGGAATAATGTAAATTAGATTAGTCCATTTCAGACCCTCAAAAATACACTTATAAAAGCACTTACAAAAATACACTTACGTAATTGGTCGTGTTGGGAGCAGTTCGATTTTTGAGGTTCCACTGTACAATTAATCTGTTCCAGATACCCAAATATATTCACAAAAAAGTATTTTTTAAAGAATATGACACTAATATCAACTCTTTGGCTTATTTATCTATCACAATTGATCTAATATGGCATAATAAACAATATTAATAACATAGAAACATGATACAGTGGTACCCCGAGTTTCGAACTTAATCCATTCCAGGAACTAGTTCTAAAGTCGAAACGTTCGAAACTCGAAGCAGTATTTCCCATAAGAAATAATGTAAATCCAATTAATTCATTCCTGCTGTCAAGGGGCATGACAAAATAGTACTTCAATATGACACTATTATCAACTCTACGGCTTATTTATCTATCACAATTCATTTAATATGACATAATAACCAACATAAATACCTAACAAAAACCTGATATACACTCTAGAATGAATAAAATATGTATGTCATTACGTATGTGGTGGCAGGGGAGGACACAGTCGTGGGCATTCTTGCTCCAGCTATGAAAACATCTTCCCATTCTTTCCTCCTTCAGACATATTAGTATAAGAGAAAATAGAGTTTGTAATGCTAACTGTATTAGATCACTTCTTTCATAAAAAAACCATAATGTAGATATGAAATGGTGTAAGTACATGTACACCATTTACATACCTTGCAGAAGATAGGCTTTAAACTCCATAACTTGTGCCTGTGTTGGCATGCAGGAACACAGTAAAATCATTAAGAGTGTGTTATTAGTCATGAAGATACCATGTTAATAATAATAACAACAATAATAATCACACTGAGGCGCATTAAATATCGTATAAAACGTTAATATGGACATTTTGCTTAATCCATCTATGATATTTTTTCAAAATTATATAATAAACATGCTACATAACATATTAACATAAACATGAAATGTTTTTCCAGCTGACTTGACGAAGTGAACAAAAACCATTTGTGTCCAGGCTGGTAACAACAACAACTGGTTTGTTTACAAAACTCGCAAACATGGGGGGGGGGGGGGGTTACATACCTACCACACTGATACCTACTTACCTTACTATTCACCTTGCACCCTATAATAAGACTATTAAGACTACAAATATTTTAAGGTAAGTAGTGAGTGTACTGTATATGCATTTAATCACACTAGGGAACTTTAAATGCCTAGTATATAATGTAATGTTCACTCGAGAAACAAAGCCAGACTGGCTCACGGCGCCTGCGCAGGGAGGCGCACAGGCTTGGGGCTTGCCGACAGGTCTGGTACCCAGTTCAAAACACGGGGCACGTTCGATACTCAGGATAAAATTGGTGCAAAAAAAAAAGCTGTCGAAACTCGAAGCGTTCGATAGTCGATGCGTTCGAAACTCAGGGTTCCACTGTATGTCCTCTAGAATGAATAAAATATATCATTACATATGTGGAGTGGTGGTGGTGTTGAGTTTATAAGGGTCCTGACAGCCATAAGCCATCCCCCCCCCCCCCCCCCCCCCCCCCCCCCCCCCCCCCCCCCCCCCCCCCCCCCCCCCCCCCCCCCCCCCCCCCCCCCCCATATAGTGTTGGTGGTGGCGGCGGTGTTGTCAGTGGCCCTATATATCTCAAACAACATTGGAGGAGTCAGTTTCGTGTCGTCATTTTTCTATCGCTTAATCACTTTACTTGCTACACTGTTAATGCTACACTTTATCGCTGGCTGGCGCTATAGCCTTTATCAACTCCTGCTGCTTTAGTATCGTACATATTGTAGAATCACTGAAGAAGGCACATTCTATCCTCTCTCTCAGCCCTTTACCAAAGGGCTGGCTGGCACTAGGAACTTTCTCTGGGCCCATGGTGGCTTATTTCACAGTCACAATTAATAAATAAGCAAAAACAAGGGATTATTACGAAATGTTTTGGAACGTGTGAAGTAATGCTCACTCGACCAGTGATAGAGGCAGACTGAGACGCGTAGTGGTGGTGTTCCTGGGCGGGCAGATGAGTATAATACATTCGATTACCGGATCAAGGTCCAATATCTGGAACAAAATTATGCACAAAAAACGGTCCTAAAACCGAAACGTCCGATAACTGGAGCATGCAAAAACTGGAGTTCCACTGTATAACTAGTGTACACTATGGTGGCCCTATGAACTTCAGACAAACATTTATCATAGTGGTGCCACAAGATTTTTCCCTTCATGTTTTCATTTACTTACTATACTTTCCACACTTTAATATCAGTAACTAACACATTCAACATTTGTGCAAATACAGCTTGGGTAAGTGAATGACAGTTGACACAGCAGTGTGTAGTTATTGTGAAATTATAGGTTACTAGTTGTCTTGTACAGGGTTTTATCATTTTTGTCCTTTAGCCCTTAAACTGTCCAAACGTAGATCTACTTTTTTTTACATTCTTTCTAATGGGGAAATCAAGGTTGGAGTGCTATGCGTGCAAACGTAGATCTACGTTTGGACAGTTTAAGGGTTAGACATCACGGCATCACAAAAAAAAAATTGTGCAATTCTTTAACTGTTGTATAGTGAAAATGTTGTGAAAGTCAATGTCGCAATCAATGGTCTAATGTATATTGTAATTTAGTATGGGTATGTAAAGGAGGTTTTGTGTACAAGGAGCTTGGACATAAAGCAGGCATGTGTGTGTGTGCATTAGGAATGAAGATGAATGGTTTTTGGGACTTGACGAGCTGTTGGAGTGTGAGCAGGGTAATATTTTGTGGAGGGATTCAGGGAAACCAGTTAGTGGGACTTGAGGAGGGGTTTGGGATATTTGCTGTTTAGAGTGACATTTAAACTGTTGTATCTGAGTGTCTCTGGCAAGACAGTGATAGTGTGAATGATGATGAAAATGTTGCTCTTTTTTGGGTCACCCTGCCTTGGTGGGATACAGTCAGTGCATTAAAACAAAATGTACATTGTATATAGTACGGGTATGTAGGTATAATTTGGCTTTTATCTTTCACCCCTATGCATTAATGTTTATTTTCCACAACTTTCATAGTTTTTTTATTTTATATTTCTCTATGGTACTGGGAAAAGTTCATAGTTATGCAGTGCATTTTGGGAAGCCGTAAGACTAAACTTAAATAAACTAGTTATAGAATAAATTCTTCTTTCAATGCACCAGCTGTATCCCACCAGGGCAGGGTGGTTCAAAAAGAAAAACAAAAGTTTCTCTTTATAACTTTAGTAATGTATACAGGAGAAGGGGTTACTAGCCCCTTGCTCCCTTAAAGAATAAATCTTTCTTTCTTTCATCAAACTGGCCGTATACCACCGAGGCGGGGTGACCCAAAAGGAAAAATGAAAGTTTCTCCTTTTACATTTAGGAATATATACAGGAGAAGGGGTTACTAGCCCCTTGCTCCTGGCATTTTTAGTCGCCTCTTACGACACGCATGGTTTACGGAGGAAGAATTCTGTTCCACTTCCCCATGGAGATAAGAGGAAATGAACAAGAACAAGAACTAGAAAGAAAATAGAAGAAAACCCAGAGGGGTATGTATATGCTTGTACATGTATGTGTAGTGTGACCTAAGTGTAAGTAGAAGTAGCAAGACGTACCTGAAACCTTGCATGTTTATGAGACAGAAAAATGGACACCAGCAATCCTACCATCATGTAAAACAATTACAGGCTTTCATTTCACACTTGGCAGGACGGTAGTACCCCCCTGGGTGGTTGCTGTCTACCAACCTACTACCTACTTTTTATTTATTTATTTAGAAATTTTAGCATACATACAGAGGTACAAAAAAAATACAGGTAAGAGCAGCATGCCAAAGCCACTTATATGCATAGCATTACGGGCTGGCTTAAAATTAACTTAAGATTAACTAAGCAATGATGAAATCAGTGATAAGACATTATTGTAAACAGATAACTATAAAGCACAAATGAGTAATACAAAGACAGGTCATATGGTTGCATGCATTGCTGTTCATTCAGTAGAATGGAGTATTCTGTTAGGTAGTGTATTTAAAAAAATAACAAAGTTAGATTGGGTCCTAGGTTTAACATTTATGTGAAATAATTTTGAGTAACATTTTGGATATACAATTTATAAGGTTCAGTTATTCAGTATTTATTTGGTTTTGAGTGAGTAAGTGAACTTTGGAGAGAGACTTGAATTTATAAACAGGTAGTGTTTCTTTTATATTTACAGGTAATGAATTCCAGATTTTAGGGCCTTTTATGTGCATTGAGTTTTTGCATAGCGTGAGATGGACACGAGGAACATCAAAGAGTGATCTGTGCCTTGTGTTATGGTCATGTGTTCTGTTGAGGTTGGCAAGGAGATGTTTGAGGGGAGGGTTAATATCAGAGTTAAGTGTTCTATGTATGTAATAGGTGCAGTAATAAGTATGGATGTTTTGTATGGTGAGTAGGTTTAGTGTATTGAATATTGGTGGTGTGCTGCCTGTAGTGAGAATTTATCATTCAAACTGCAGCCTTTTGTTGGGTTATCTGTTGCATAAATAAACTTAAAAGAACTTAGGAGACAACAATATATAAGCTGTCATTCACAACTTGAAAATAGTTTCTTCATGTAGAAAAGTATTTATTAAAGCTGCCTAACTACTTACCTTGCTGTTTATTTGTTGATGGTTCTGTGGATCATTGCATCTGCAACTTGGTATAAAATCTTCCCTCATAGTCTACTTCCTGATCTATTAGGCTGTTGGAGCTTTGCTACACAGTCCAATTTGGGCACTACAGCTCTCCTGATTAGGTTCCTTTTCTAAGATGATATCTGTTATTAATTTCCCATATATGTAAATAGTTTTGAAAAACCATTATTTATATATATATATATATATATATTTTTTTTTATTATCACACCGGCCGATTCCCACCAAGGCAGGGTGGCCCGAAAAAGAAAAACTTTCACCATCATTCACTCCATCACTGTCTTGCCAGAAGGGTGCTTTACACTACAGTTTTTAAACTGCAACATTAACACCCCTCCTTCAGAGTGCAGGCACTGTACTTCCCATCTCCAGGACTCAAGTCCGGCCTGCCGGTTTCCCTGAATCCCTTCATAAATGTTACTTTGCTCACACTCCAACAGCACGTCAAGTATTAAAAACCATTTGTCTCCATTCACTCCTATCAAACACGCTCACGCATGCCTGCTGGAAGTCCAAGCCCCTCGCACACAAAACCTCCTTTACCCCCTCCCTCCAACCCTTCCTAGGCCGACCCCTACCCCGCCTTCCTTCCACTACAGACTGATACACTCTGAAGTCATTCTGTTTCGCTCCATTCTCTCTACATATATATATACATATATATATACATATATATATATATATACATACATACATACATACATATATACACACACACACACACACTAATGATATCCATATAGCATAATACTTTTATAAGTTTTTTTCTTTTTTAAGCTTTATCATACCTGATGGCTATTGAAAGAAAAAAAAACTTTCATAGGACGTAGACTCAGTGCAAATGAACAACTCTTGATCTAAGGAACTGGAGCTACTCTCTCTTTCCTTGAATTGACTTTGCTTCCCCAAGGCTTTGTATTACTCCTGTACAGTTAGAGCTCCTTCTATAAAATATATCTTTTTTCAGCGCACCGGCTGTATCCCACCGAGGCAGGGTGGCCCAAAAAGAAAAACAAAAGTTTCTCTTTTTTAACTTTAGTAATGTATACTGGAGAAGGGGTGTTACTAGCCCCTTGCTCCCGGCATTCTAGTTGCCTCTTACGACATGCATGGCTTATGGAGGAAGAATTCTGTTCCACTTCCCCATGGAGATAAGTGGAATTATTTCCACTTATTTCCAAGGATAAGAATTAGTAAGAAAATAGAAGAAAACCCAGAGGAGTGTGTATATATATATATGCTTGTACATGTATGTGTAGTGTGACCTAAGTGTAAGTAAAAGTAGCAAGATGTACCTGATACACTTGTATGTTTATAAGACAGAAAAAAGACACCAGCAATCCTACCATCATGTAAAACGAATACTGACTTCCGTTTTACACTCACTTGGCAGTATGGTAGTACCTCCCTGAGTAGTTGCTGTCTACCAACCTACTACCTACAGTGAAATAAATACATATAATAGATATTGAAAGAAAATGGCTTTTACCTGGTAGCCGGGCAGGACACTTACCTCAGTCACATGACTGTACAACAATGCTTTTCCTGTTTTGCTTAACTTATGTTAACTTCACATTTAAAATGTCATTTAGGTCTACTTTTATTGAGAGTAATCTTCCTTTTATGGTATATTTGTATGGAAAGTCTTTATAAATATTTCTTGTGTTTAAATAAAACCTCTATGTAATTGATTCCAATTTAATGGTTTTCAAATTTTATGGATAAAATCTGTTGCTAGATTCTTTCATTTTTCTGTCTGCTGGGTAAATTAATTTTTTAACAAAATTCATTAAATTTAGAATTGTCCTTTACTGTTATGATCATGGAAAAAGTCTTATAAGTTGGATTTAGTGAAGAATTGACTTTAACAGACACTCCTTCCACTTATTAATCCATTAAATTGAAAGATCACTTTCAATTTAATGATTTAATTTGGTTCGAGTTCTTTTTGTTCTGCTCATTGCCTTGATAAACTATCTGATGGGTGGGTTGACAGTGCCTGCACTTGATGGGTGGGTTGACAGTGCCTGCACTTGATGGGTGGGTTGACAGTGCCTGCACTTGATGGGTGGGTTGACAGTGCCTGCACTTGATGGATGGGTTGACAGTGCCTGCACTTGATGGGTGGGTTGACAGTGCCTGCACTTGATGGGTGGGTTGACAGTGCCTGCACTTGATGGATGGGTTGACAGTGCCTGCACTTGATGGGTGGGTTGACAGTGCCTGCACTTGATGGGTGGGTTGACAGTGCCTGCACTTGATGGGTGGGTTGACAGTGCCTGCACTTGATGGGTGGGTTGACAGTGCCTGCACTTGATGGATGGGTTGACAGTGCCTGCACTTGATGGGTGGGTTGACAGTGCCAGCACTGTGAAGGGTGGGTGGGGAATGTTGTAGTTTGGAAGGTCATGTAACTTGTGATGAACATGCACGTGTGGCAAGACACTTATCAAATAAATTATGCTAAATATGTTTCCTTATATTGATTACTCTTCCTTGGTGGAAAATGGCTGATGTGTTCGGTGACTGGAAAGCTTTCGTCATCATTTAGCATTTTTTTTTTTTAAATTTTCTATATAACTAGGTTAGATACATTATTATTACCAGTCCCTTTTTTATATCTTCTAATTTTTTGGAAAAGTTTCATTAAGTTTAGATGTGATTTTGTTAGTAACACAAGTAAACCTTTCCTAATCAGAGTTAATTCTGTACTAATTCAGTGGTTGTACATAAATAACCACAGCTCTAGCTAGCTGGTTTTCTACTTAAGTATATTATAAATAAAACTTTTTTTTCTTTTCAACAGACTGTAAAATCCGAAGGACCCTTAGCACTTTATAAGGGCTTCATACCAACGTGGCTCAGACTTGGGCCATGGAATATCATCTTCTTTGTCACTTTTGAGCAGCTAAAGAAGTTCTATTAATGTAAATTACATTCATCATCTGAAATCATCATCATGCTTCTGCTGAAGCAGAAGCTCCTGTAGCTTCAGAAGACAACCTTCAGTATCAAGATCTGTCAGGCCTTTTGGCATTACTTTAAACTACTGCTGTGCAGCTTTAAGTGGACTCAGCATAATTTTCCTGCCCTTTTTAAATCATAGATTTTGGGGTGCATGGGGCTTTCCTTTATTTCTTGTTTAAAGATTTGAATATTATTGCACTACAGAAAAATCTAGTACTACAGAGAGATGAAAAATTAACGATTTAAGATCAGATATTCAGACAGGAAAGTCCTTTGCTCCATACATTTATTTATTCTTGTACAGCCTCAGAAATGGTTGCCTATAGCATTTTTTTTTTTACTATAGGAAAAAACCATTCTGAGGGGATCTCATGGTATTCATGAATAATCTCCTACTTCACTTCCATTTGTACATGATGCATTGTGTCATTGTCACTTGTTTAATGTAAACACCAAGGGGATGTAATGTCAAGTCATTGGCAGTTTGTTCATCATTCCAGGTGTAAAGTTCTCAATGTTTTTATATACATTGCGATAAAGTTATGTAGTATACATTTAAGAAAATAAAAATCACTTAAGGTGAAATGTATTTTTCAATTACAAATACTGTACTGTACTGTATATGGATATTTGATATATTACTGTTGCTCTTTGATTAATGGCAATGCCATTTTGAAACCAAAGATCCTTGGAGACTTTTGATATAGTGGCAGTTATAGTGTGTAAACTGCAGTTCTGATTTTTTTTTTTTTTTTTTTTTTTTTTTAAAGATTGTGAGCATTAACTCTACTTATAATCCACATTGTCATTTTAATGGCATTTAATAATTCTGTAAATGTGCTTTATTTTTTATTTAAACTGAATTATACATCTTTACCTCTTACAAAAAAAAAAAAAAAATTGTAGACAGCAGTGTAGCTCACTCTTTAACTCTCCATTAATTTATTGCAGTTGACATCATTTATTGTGATGGTGAAATTATCTATTTTTGTAGGTTGTGGACAAACTTGGCTGCCGAGCTACGAGGCAGTGATTTATACAGTGGACCCCCGGTTAACGATATTTTTTCACTCCAGAAGTATGTTCAGGTGCCAGTACTGACCGAATTTGTTCCCATAAGGAATATTGTGAAGTAGATTAGTCCATTTCAGACCCCCAAACATACACGTACAAACGCACTTACATAAATACACTTACATAATTGGTCGCATTCGGAGGCGATTGTTATGCGGGGGTCCACTGCAATTGTATTCAACTTTAGTTTTTATCTATGACAAGATCTGTTCGTATTGTTTCAAAATAAACCCCCAATCCATTTGGGTTATGCAGCACAAGATCTGTTATAAATTTTTTTTTTTGAAATGTGAATGTAAACAGTTTGCTATAACTGTGCTGTTTTATAATGCGACTTACTTTGTATTTAGTTTTTCCATGTTCAATTTTTTTTTGAGGGGGGATGGCAAGTGAAGAAAGGGTAAATGATATTGAATTAATTCTTCAAAATAAAAGTTACAACAGTAAAACTGGTGTTTTTACTCGTATCACAAAATAAAATACTTGTTTATTAGGCATCTATGGACGAGTATGTACAGTGGATAGCGATGAAATCGGATACTGATACGTTTTTGCGTCAAAATATTGGCTTGGCTAACGATAAAAAACTTGGTTAAGGACATTCGTCCAGAACATGTCTGGGCGGCCTGAGCTGCCCAGCCACTCCAGTGTAGCCAGTGTGCCATTGTAGACGATTCCATGAGTACATGCGATACATTTTGTATTCATTGTTTTTAGTGCTTGTAACTGCTAAATAAGCCACCATGGGTCCAAAGAAAGCTTCTAGTGCCAACCCTTTGGTAAAAGGGGTGAGAAATACTATTGAATTGAAGAAAGAAATAATTGCAAAGTACGAAAGTGGAGTGCGTGCCTCCGAGCTGGCAAGGTTGTATGACAAACCCCAATCAACCATCGCTACTATCTTGGCCAACAAAAAGGCAATCAAGGAAGCTGTTGTTGCGAAAGGTGCAAATGTGCTTACAAATCAGGGATTGCAAATACTCGAAGATGTGGAGAGACTGTTGCTGGTGTAGGTCAACGAGAAACAGAGTGTTTCATAGTCAATTATATGTGAAAAGGAAAGGCCGTTGCATGTGGATCTCCAACTAGTGCTGATATTGATGAATTTAAGGCCAGCAAAGGCTGGTTTGAGAGAGTTAAGAATCGTAGTGGCATACACAGTGTGATAAGGCATGGCGAGGCAGCCAGTTCTGACAAAAGAGTGGCTGAAAAATGTGTGCAGGACTTTAAGGGGTATATAGAGGATGAAAAATTAAAACCCCAACAAGTGTTCAATTGTGATGAAACAGGCCTGTTTTGGAAAAAAATACCAAACAGGACCTACATTACTCAGGATGAAAAGGCACTCCCAGGACATAAGCCTATGAGAGACAGGCTAACTCTCAGGTTTTGTAGTAATGCTAGTGGGGATTGCAAAGTGAAGCCTTTACTGGTGTATCACTCCCAGAGTGTTCAAGAAAAAAGTGTCATCAAGCCTAATTTGTGTGTGATGTGGAGGACAAACAGTAAGGCATGGGTCACTAGGGACATTTTCCACGATTGGTTCTATCAAGTGTTTGGCCCGTGTGAAAAAATACCTCCTGGAAAATAAATTGTAACTCAAGTGCCTCCTGGTAATTTACAATGCTCCTGCTCACCCTCCAGACTTGCAAGAGCGAATTGTGGGGGAGTTTAGTTTCATCAAAGTGAAGTTCTGGCCCCTTAATATCACTCCTCCAGCCCATGGACCAGCAGGTCATTTCAAATTTCAAAAAAACTATACACCAAAGCAGTGTTTCAAAAGTGCTTTGAAGTGACCTCAGATACTGAATTGACCCTAAGAGAGTTCTGGAAAGATCATTTCAGTATCCTCAGTTGCATAAACCTTATAGGTAAGGTTAGGGAGGGAGTGACTTGCAGGACTTTGAACTCTGCTTGGAGAAAATTGTGGCCACAAGGGTTTGGGGTAACCCTGAGGAGCCTATACTAGTTGTGGAATCTATTGTCATTGGGGAAGTCCATGGGGTTGGAGGTTAGTGGTGAGGATGTGGAAAAGTTGGTGGAGGACGACGATGAAGAGCTAACCACTGATGAACTGCAAGAGCTTCATCTGCAACAGCAAGAGACCACAGCTGAGGAAATTGCTTCAGAGGAGGGAGGAAGAGAGATGGAGGAAGTTGCCTTCTTCAATGATTAAGGACATTTGTACAATGTGGACAAAGGTGCAAGCCTTTATGGATGAACATCACCTTGACAAAGCTGTTGCAAGCCATACTGGTGACTTTTACAATGACAATGTTGTGTCCCATTTTAGAGAAATCTTAGACATGCCAGAAACAGTTCTCTGGACAGATTTTTGGTGCAACAGGGGTCTAGTGACTCAAGCTGGTGCCAGTTGCATTAAAAAACAAAGAAGGGAGGTAACCCCCAAAAAGGATTTGCTACCTAAAGACCTTATGGAAAGGGATTCCCCTTCCAAACAATAATACACCTCCAGCCTCTCCTTTCCAGTCTTATCACTAAGTCTTCAATAAAGGTAAGTGTCATTTTATGAATTATTAATGTATTTATTCTGCAAGTCTCATTGTTTTCTGTGTAGGAAAATGTATAGTTCATGTGAAAAAATTGTTTTTTTTTTAATACTTTTGGGTGTCTGGAACGGATTAATTGGATTATCATTATTTCTTATGGGTAAAATTAATTCGGATAACGATAAAATCAGTTAAGGACAAGCTCTCTGGAACGGATTAATATCATTAACTGAGAGTCCACTGTACCTTATAAGTGGGTGCTTCATCTTTTTCTTCAGCTTTTTATGTATAACTCAAGAATGCCTTGTATGATCAGCTTGAAATTTTCATTGTTGGTTTTTTTGTACAGTGGACCCTCGATAATCGTAAGGATCGATAGTCGTAATTTTTGAGAATTGTAACGTAATTTTGGTCAAAACATTGGCTCGCAAATCGTCGTTTGACTCGCAAATAGTCGTTTGTCCCGGACGCGTACACATGGCTCCGAGCCGCCTCACCCTCCTTTCCCAGCCAGTGTGCCATTGTTTACCAGTGAGTGATGGTCCCCTCACTTGTTCATACTAAATATTTCATAATGTTCCATTCATTTTAGTGCTTGTAAGTGCTAAATAAGCTACCATGGCTCCAAAGAAAGCTCCTAGTGCCAGGCCTTTGGTTAAGAAGGTGAGAAATACGATTGAATTCAAGAAAAACATCATTGAACAATATGAAAGTGGTGTACATGTGGCTGAACTGGCCACATGTACCCCATACAACCATAGCTTCCATCGTGGCCAAGAAAAAGGAAATCAAGGAAGCTGTTGTTGCAAAGGGGTTAAATATGCTGACAAAAATGAGATCACCAGTACTCGAAGATGTTGAGAAGTTATTATTGGTGTGGATAAACAAGAAACAATTAGCAGGACATAGTCTTATGCAGTCGCTTATTTGTGAAAAGGTTAGGCAGTTGCATGATGATCTCATAAAGAAATTGCCTGCAACGAGTACTGATGTGTGTGAATTTAAGGCCAGCAAAGGCTGGTTTGAGAGATTTAAGAACTGTAGTGGCATACACAGTGTGATAAGTCATGGCGAGGCAGCCAGTTCGGACAAAATTGCAGCTACAAAATTTGTAAGTGAATTCAAGGAGTACATACAGACTGAACAATTAAAACCTGAACAAGTGTTCAGTTGTGACGAAACAGGCCTCTTTTGGAAGAAAATGCCAAAGAGGAACTACATAACTCAGGAGGAAAAGGGACTGCCAGGACACAAGCCTGTGAAAGACAGGCTGACACTCATGTTCTGTGCTAATGCTAGTGGGGATTTCAAAGTGAAACCATTACTAGTGTACCATTCTTAAAATCCCAGAGTGTTCTGGAAAAACAATGTTATGAAGAGTAAATTTTTTGTGTTTTGGAAAGCTAATAATAAGGCATGGGTCACGAGGGAAATTTTCGTCGAGTGTTTCAATGAAATGATTGGCCCTAGTGCGAAGAATTGGATCTCAAGTGCCTCCTGCTAATGGACAATGCACCTGCTCATCCTCCAAACTTGGATGACCTAATTCTGGAGGAGTTTGGGTTCATCACAGTAAAGTTCTTGCCCTCTAATACCACTTCTCTCCTCCAGCCCATGGACCAGCAGGTCATTTCAAACTTTAAAAAAAAACTACACAAAAGCAATGTTTCAAAGGTGCTTTCATGTGACCTCAGACACTCACTTGACCCTAAGAGAGTTTTGGAAAGATCATTTCAGTACCCTCCACTGCATAAGCCTTATAGGTAAGACTTGGGAGGGAGTGACTACCAGGACTTTGAACTCTGCTTGGAGAAAATTGTGGCCAGATTGTGTCCGCAAGAGGGATTTTTAAGGGTTTGGGGCTGACCCTGATGAGCCTATGACAGTTGTAAAATCTATTGTGGCATTGGGGTTGGATGTAAGTTTGGAGGATGTGGAAGAGTTGGTGGAGGACCACAAAGAAGAGCTAACCACTGAGCTGCTGCAAGAGCTTCAGCAGGAACAGCAACAGACTGCAGCTCAGAATAATGCTGCAGAGGAGAAGGAAGAGAGATGGAAGAAGTTGCCTTTTTCAGAAATTAAGGAGATTTTTGAAATGTGGGTAGGATTGAAAGATTTATGGAGAAACATCGCCCTGAGAAGGATGTTGCAATTCATATCGGCAACTTGTACAGTGACAAAGTCTTGGCCCATTTTAGGGAAGTTTTAAAGAGACTCCAGAAACAGCTCTCTGGACAAGTATTTAGTGCCACAGGTGTACAGTGACTCTCAAGCTGGTCCTAGTGACATTAAGAAACAGAGAAGTAACCCCAGAAAAGGACTTGGTACCTGAGGTGTTGATGGAAGGGGGATTCCCCTTCCTAACAGTACTGCAATGTCTCTCCTCCTCCAGTCTTCCATACACTAAAAAGAATCGCCAATAAAGGTAAGTGTTATGCTGTTAACGTTTCATTCATCATGTTCCATTGTATTGTTTATGTACTACATTTATATTTCATGTAAAAATTTTTTTGTTTTAATACTTCTGGGTGTCAGGAACGGATTAATTGTATTTACATTATTTCTTATGGGGAAAATGGATTCGAAAATCGTCAATTTCGATAATAGTCATACTTCCAGGAACAGATTAATTACGAAAAACGAGGGCCCACTGTACAAAAGGGTTCATGCAGCTTTTCCCCCTGGGTTCACTGATGTTGCTGAAGGCTCTTAATCCAGGGAATTGGACCTGCGTACTTCTTGGATCAAACCTGAATGTGTCCCCTTTCCCCAGGTGCCTACATGACCCCCATGTGTAGAGAACCTAAGATAACCCAAAAAAGTCAGACAGTGACTTATAAGTGCTACACTCATAATGCTACACTTTTCCACTGCTACCTCATGATGTCTGCGATTGCTGCTTCATGTTGTCTGCCACTGCTTCCTCATGATGTCTGCCACTGCTGCTTCATGTTGTCTGCCTCTGTTGCTTCATGTTGTCTGCCACTGCTACCTCATGATGTCTGCTCCCACTTTTGCTAGCATGTTGAAGAGCTTTCCAATATGTGAAGGTTGAGGGGCAGTGCCAATCGGACAGGTATTGGGCTGTGACATCATTTGTTTACTCTTGAACATTGCCAAAGAATCGAACATTTCTGCTACTTTCAGCTCAATTTCATCGTGAAAAAATTCAAAATCACATCTATTTCTGTAGTATATCTCCA
>NC_069483.1:20061142-20085395 GCF_026875155.1 Cherax quadricarinatus | reverse complement strand
GTGTAGTGGAGTCGACTACTTGAGAGAAGGCAAAGCAGTTGCATGAGGATCTTGCAAAGAAAATGCCTGAAACAAGTGCTGCAGTTTGTGAATTTAGGGCCAGTAAAGGATGGTTTGATAGAGTTAAGAAGAGTATTAGGATACAGTGTTGTAAGGCATGGTGAGGCTGCAAGTTCTGACAAACGTGCAGCTGAAAAGTATGTTCACGAATTCCAGGACTATGTAATGGCTGAAGGATTCGAACCCCAACAAGTTTTCAATTGTGATGAAACAGGCCTGTTTTGGAAGAAAATGCCAAACAGGACCTACATTACCAAGGAGGAAAAGGCACTGCCAGGACACAAGCCTATGAAAGACAGGCTTACTCTTTTGTTGTGTGGTAATGCTAGTGGGGATTTCAAAGTGAAACCTTTACTCATGTATCGCTAAGAAAATCCGAGTGTGTTCAAGAAAAACAATGTCATGAAGAATAGATTGTGTGTGATGTGGAAAGCTAATCATAAGGCATGGGTCACAAGGTAAATTTTCAAAGAGGGGGTTTTAATGATGTGTTTGGCTCAAGTGTGAAAAAATACTTCTGGAAAAGATATTGCCACTCAAGTGCCTCCTGGTACTGGAAAATGCTCCTGCACATCCTCCAGACTTGTTAGACCAAGTGTTTTATAAAAGTGAAGTTCTTGCCTCCTAACACCACTCCTCTCCTCCAGCCCATGGAGCAGCAGGTCATTTCTAACTTCAAAAAACTCTACACAAAAAGCAGTGTTTCAAAAGTGCATTGGAGTGACCTCGGACACTCAGTTGACCCTAAGAGAGCTCTGGAGGAATCTTTTCACTATCCTCCATTGCATAAGCCTTACAGGCAAGGCTTGGGAAGGAGTGACTTTCAGGACTTTGAACTCTGCCTGGAGAAAACTGTAGCCAGATTGTGTCCAAGAGAGGGATTTTGAAGGGTTTGAGGCTCACCGTGACCCTGACCCTGCCAACCCTGTGGACTCTATTGTGTCTTTGGGGAGTCCCTGGGGTTGGAGGTGAGTGGTGAGGATGTGGAAGTGGAGGAGGACCACAGGGAAGAGCTTACCACTGAAGAGCTGCAAGAGCTTCAACTTGAACAGCAACAGACTGCAGCTGAGGAACTTGCTTCAGAGGAGGAGGAAGAGGGAGTGAAGGAGGTGCCTTCTTCAGAGATTAAAGAGGTGTGTGCAATGTGAACCAGGTTTGCAAGCTTTTGTAGAGAAACACCACCCTGACAAAGCTGAAACAAGCCATATCTGCAACATGTTTAGTGACAAAACCCTGTCCCACTTCAGGGAAATCTTAGAGAGATGCCAGAAACAGAGCACTCTGAACAGTTATTTTGTGAGACAGGGGTCCAGTGACTCAAGCTGGTCCCAGTGGCATTAAAAGACAGAGAAGGGAAGTAACCCCAGAGAACGCTTTGCTACCTAAAGTCTTCATGGAGGGGGATTCCCCTTCCAAACACTAACTCCTCCCTCTTTCCTCCTCCCTATCCTCCAGAAGCCAGCATTAGCCTTCAATATAGGTATGTAATACTTACATAATTGCAAAAACAATTATTTTTTTGTGAATATCTTTGTTTGGAACGAATTAATTTTATTTCCATTAATTCTTATGGGAAATATTAATTCAGTTATCGGCCATTTCGGTTATCAGCCGACCTTCAGGAACAGATTACAGCCGATAACCGGGGGTCCACTGTATAATAATAATAATAATAATAATAATAATAATAATAATAATAATAATAATAAAATATAATAATAATAATAATAATATATAATATAATTATAATAATAATAATAATATAATAATAATAATATAATGGCAGAAAAGGCTGGTACTGACCCAAAATAAAGTGCCCTGATTCCCTCTTCATGAGATATTTTAAGGAGTGCATGAAGCATCCCACGGTAGCGCTTGGTGATCACCCCCCAGCATCACAGCGTCCACCTTGGATCTGCAGCCGTGTCTTGGTTGTATCAATGGGAAATGTCCCTGCAACACAAACACAAAATTCAATACATAAACAGCATGTTCCTGTGTCACACAGAGTAAAGATTAATACATAAATATTATGTCCCTGCAACACAGGAGAACAGGGATGGACAACTAGCAAATAAACAGTTTACTGGGTTATGCAGTGAACAAAGAATGGGTTAAAGAATCAATGTGAAAGCCAGGCCTTGAGCCAGGAAGATGAGGGATGTTGCAGTTTGGAGGGTAATTTGAACTGTGATGTCTGCATAATTCTATCACAACAGCTAATGAATGAGTTTCCAATTCTGGTTTACCCTCCCTCTGTAGATGGCCTTTTGTAAATCAGTAAGTCCACTCTTATCAGCCTGGCTACAATACTGATTATTTACCTGTAATCTAGTCAGTCAGTTAATCTACTTACATATACATTCATTACATACTCACTGAATCAATTTTGAGTGTACATTTAAATGTCCTTACATACATATACAATAGTCCTCCTATATCTGCGGGCGATACATTCCAAGACTTACTGTGGATAGTAGTGAAACCTACATACGAGTCATTTTTTTCTTTTACATACCTATGATAAAGTTTAAACTGATAAATTATGTAGAGTAAGACATTACAAATTTGATGGTTGGGGGTTGTCGATAGTGGACATGGTTTTTTTTAACCTTTTGGAAAAAATCATGATAGGAAGCGACTTTAATGCTGCGTTCCATCACAGGATCGTAATCCAGGATTTTTTCCTTTAAAGCCTGTGCAATCCCAAACAATTTGCCAAATTTTTCCAATGTCCATATTCCTGGTTCTGTTTTAGTTTCTTCTTCCTTACCTTCCTCTTCTTCTCTCAATGACTTGACAAGTTCTTCTAATTCCCCATTCGTCAACACTTCTCAATGTTCTTGGATATTTTCTTCCATTCTTCATCAATAATATTGACAAATCCCTCTCCACCAACTTTTCTCGATACACGAATGATTTTCTTCACCTCTCCAGTGATAGCCAGGAAACCTTTAAAAATCATCATTTATTTCTGAAATTGTCTATTTAATATTTTTGGGCTACAATAAACTGTAGATAACTGAAACCATTGAAACTGAATCCGTGGATACAGGAGTTCTTCTGTATATAATGTTTATTGTCCTTATAGTCTTAAGTTAAACTTAAGCTTGCCCAAAATGCTCTACAAAACCATGGGCTTTCTACCTGCATTATCAAGTGGCATCCTTTTCTGTACAAACAATGTATCATGTGGAAAAAAAATTTTCAATCTGAGTCACTTAACCCTTTGACTGTTTCGGTCATATATATACATGTACATCTTACGAGCCGCTGTGTTTGATGTATATATACTCAAACTCTAGCGGCTTCAAATCAAGCAGGAGAAACCTGGTAGGCCCACATGTGAGAGAATGGGTCTGTGTGGTCAGTGTGCATCGTATAAAAAAAAATCCTGGAACCCGCAGTGGTCTATTTTCGTATAGTATTTATGATTGTATTCTCATTTTCTTGGTCTCGTTTGATAGAATGGAAAACATATTATAGAAATAGAGGTGATTTTGATTGGTTTTACTATAAAAAGAACCTGGAAATGGAGCTCAAAGTAGGGGAAATGTTCAAAAGTAAACGTATGATGTCATTGTCCAATAAATGCCCAACTAGCCATTCTAATATGTAGTCATGAATGGGTTGGGCATTATTTGTACAATTATTACAATATTGCAGTAGTCTGCATAACAGTAAGTCTTCTATTTTTTGTTTGAATAAAAATTCAAAACAGAAAGCAAGAGTAATATCAGAGGGCCTGGAGATGTGACTGATGAACAAAGAAAATGTTATTTTAGAGCCAGGAATGTCTGCATTGTTCATTTTGGACCATATTTTGAAATTGTCATATTTTTTTAATTTTCATGAAATTGGCCAAATTGCAAATTCTGACCATGTTATTGGGTAGTTGAAATCGGTAAATGGGCAGTTTCTTGTACTCAATCGATAGAAAAAATGGAGTTCTAAAGAAATAGCTATGAGTTTAGTCAACTGGAACAACGAAATTAGCCGAAAATAGAGCTCAAAGTGGGTGAAATCGCTGATTTGTAAATATCGCTGAGGTCGCTAAACTTCGCGAGAGCGTAATTCCGTCAGTTTTCCATCAAATTTCGTTCTTTTGGTGTCATTACAATTGGGAAAAGATTCTCTTTATCTTTTCATAAGAAAAAATAATTTTTATTTTTTTAAATTTTGCAACACCAGGAGGGGTTGCGATAGTCAAGGGGTTAAGCAGCTAGTTTAATGTGCACCCCATGCTCATCCTGTGAGAGGGAAAAAAAAGGATTACAGGTCCCAATGAATCTTTGTCAGACCCCAGTGAGCATTGTTACATCACTAAAGAGAAATATTCATTTCGTATTTTACAATTACTGTACCTCATTATAGTTGATGTGCACAATAAACTATGGAATACAGTCTTCAAAAAAAAATTATTATTACCATTAAAAAACATTGGTCATTACTGGGTTACAGTCTCTGTTAAAACCATTCATTCATCTAATTGGTGCAATATGTAGATATAGCCTCAAGATTTCAGATATCATTAACAATGAGGTGTTTTGCCGTATCTTGTGAGGTTTGCATGGAGTTGTCTATGAAAGATTGGATGTTTGCAACGAATAACAAAATACCTTTCATCCGTGGACTGCTTATGGAGTCAAATGCAATGTTAGCAGTTTTCACAGAGACCCACATGAAGGATCACTTGGACAATGAAATATGGATCCCGGGTTACAACTTATACAGATGCGACAGAGTGAAAAGGTAAAAGGGGGATGGGGGGGTTGGCCTGTATATCACAGAGTCACTTATATGCTCAGAACTACTAAATGCCTCAAATGATGTAGTTGAAGTTTTAGCAGTAAAGATCGAGAACCCAAACCTGGTCATTGTGGTTCCATACAAGCCTCCGGATGCAAGGTCCCAACAATTCCAGGAACAGCTTTTATAAATTGATCACTGTCTGGAAAATCTTCCAGCTCCTGCCCCCAACATCTTGCTCCTGGGGGATTTCGACCTAAGGCAACGAAACTGGAGGAATACAGCAAATAATGTTGTAGCAGAGATAATACCAGGAGGCAGCTCAGATGAAAACTCACACACACACAAACTTTTAAATCTCTGCCCCAAATTCACCTTAAACCAGCAAATAATAGAGCTTACAAAACTGGAGAATACGCTGGACCTCATCTTCACTAACAATGATGATCTGATACAAAATGTCATCATATCAAAAACAATATAGTCAGATCATAACATAACAGAGGTCCAGACATGTATGCGGGGAGCCCCAGACTGACAAATATGATCAGTCACGAGGAAGCCTTCACCAAATTCAACTTCAGTAACAAAAACATAAGGTGGGACCAAGTAAACGAAGTCCTAAATGATATAAACTGGGAAGATAGACTAAGCAACATGGATCCTACCCTATGTCTAGAACAAATTAACTCTGTGGCACTTAAGGTATGCTCAAGGCATATTTCCTTAAGAAAAAGGAAATGTAAACTAGAAAGAGAAAAGCGCTCCCTATAAAAGGCAAAGGCTAAGAATAACAGAGCGGCTTCAAGAGGCCAATATATCTGCAATATGTAGGGAGAGACTGGTCAAAGAAATAGCAAATATCAAACTAAAGCTAAAGGAATCTTACAGGAGTCAAGAAACCTGAGAAGAACTGAAAGCCATCAATGAAATTGAAAGAAACCCAAAATATTTCTTTTCTTATGCCAAATCAAAGTCTAGAAAAACATCCAGTATTGGGCCCCTACTTAAATGGGATGGGTCCTACACAGATGACAGCAAGGAAATGAGTGAGCTACTCAAGTCCCAACATGACTCGGTTTTTAGCAAGCCACTAACCAGACAGAGTTGAAGACTTAAATGATTTTTTTTATGAGAGAGAGAGAATCTGGTAGACACACACCTATCTGATATTATCCTGAAGCCAAATGACTTTGAAAAGGCGATAAATGACTTGCCCATGCACTCTGCCCCAGGCCCAGACTCGTGGAACTCCATGTTCATCAAGAACTGCAAGAAACCCCTATCACGTGCTTTTAACATCCTGTGAAGAGGGAGCATGGACATTGGGGTCATCCCACAATTACTAAAAACAGCAGACATAGCCCCCACTCCACAAAGGGAGCAGTAAAGCAATAGCAAAGAACTACAGATCAATAGTGCTAACATCCCATATCATAAAAATCTTTGAAAGGGTTCTAAGAAGCAAGATCACCACCCATCTAGATACCCATCAGTTACACAACCCAGGGCAGAATGGGTTTAGAGCAGGTCGCTCCTGTCTGTCCCAATTACTGGACCACAACGACAAGGTCCTGGATGCTTGAGAAGATAAACAGAATGTAGATGTAATATACAGACTTTGCAAAAGCCTTTGACAAGTGTGACCATGGTGTAATAGCGCACAAAATGAGTGATAAAGGAATATAACAGGAAAAGTCGGTAGATGGATCTATAATTTCCTAACAAATAGAACATAAAGAGTAGCAGTCAACAGAGTAAAGTCTGAGGTGGCTACAGTGAAAAGCTCTGTTCCATAAGGTACAGTACTCACCCCAATCTTGTTCCTCATCCTTATATTAGACATAGACAGGGATGTAAGCCACAGTGCAGTGTCTTCCTTTGCAGGTGACACCCAAATTTGCATGACAGTGTCCTCCAATGAAGACACTGCAAGACTCCAGGCAGACAAACCAAATCTTTAAATGGGCTGTAGAAAACAATACGAAGTTCAATGAAGAAAAATTTCAATTACTCCAATATGGAAAATGTGAGGAAATTAAAACTTCATTGGAGTATAAAACAAATTTCAACCACACAATAGAGCGAAAAACTAATGTCAAAGAACTGGGGGTGATCATGTCGACCCTGAGAACAAGTTTAGGAGAGGGCCTCTCGACCATGAAAGGGTTAATGTCAATGACAACTCCATACAAACTGTAGTACCAGAGATTCTTATAGCCTAGACTTAGTCTAACAATATCATCTTACAATCTACTTGTTACTTTCCCCACAGATATGTTTAACTTCACACATTTCATTATAATAGATAACTGATCTGCTAGTTCCTAACTGTATTGTTGTTTCTTCAAGCTCGTTTGCTGGTTCATTTCTGATAATATTTCTTAAACTTCTATTTGAAAAACTTAAATTATACTCTTTATTTATTCTCTTTATTTAATGGTTGTTTAGCTAATTCATCAACTTTGTCATGCTCCTAGAGGGCAGAGACTACACATATTGTAAGCCTTCCCAATATTCAGTGATACCTCAAGCAGACATTTGACCCTCAAAAAAGGTTTAACAAAGTGCCACTTCCAGTGCCACAAGAGGATCCAAAGTAGATCTCCCCATACAAAAGCCACTTTCGTGTGAATGGAAAGTCCTGACAGCCTACAGCACACCTTACAGTCCACAACCTTGCTGACACAGCTTATGTGGGAACTGGTCAGTAGGAATGGAGCAGAGCCAAAAATTTACTGACATAAGAACAAGAAGTATAACAGCAGACTTCTTGGTCACTGGCACCTTACTGCTATCCCACATAAAATTATAGAACCCAGCAAGTGCTGCAGCTGATCTTCTCCGAGGATCAGCTGCAGCATAACACCTGATGCTGGGCCTTTAAGAGCATGGATGACTACTCCCAATTTCAAAACCTCGAAGTTCCAATTATATTCAGCCATGCTGCCTTCAAACATGATTGAACATATTCCATTTCTTGTTTGTTCCTCCAGAAGTAAAGCGGAAGACTGCAGCAGGTATGGTATAGTTAATGGCCTCATTATGGGAGTTAATGATGCTGGGAACTGAAGGAGAAAATAGCTGCTTGCCAAGTATATACAAGGCAACTAGTGGCTTTATTCCCATATGTATCATTTTACATAGAAGAGGAGTGAATGGATGTCTAGAGCAGGTGGTGTAAATTGCTGCAGGGAATTTGAAATTCCATTAAACCGAAAACAACATGGAATGCAAAGGGGTTGCAGTATTAAGGATGGAGAGAGCAAGAATTGCCAAAATAAGTTAGGAATAAGTTTAGAAAATAGGATAGCTCAAAGTAGTTACTCGTAAAAAACAAGGAAAATGATCTTCAGAGAGAGAGAGAAGCAGCAAGGTAAAAATAATTCTTTATCATCTACTACACAAACAGCCTGAGTGTAAGAAATAAAACAGACAAGATAAAACTAACTGCATGTAGAGGAAACAACAACTACTGCAATAACCAAGACATGGTACAATCTGAAAAATAAGGACATGCCTGCTGAATGCCACATGAAGGAGTATAAATTATTATTAGACTGCTGCATCAGAAATTATATAAATGCAGAAGGGACAGACAGAATCTGTTTGGTTGCAGTTTCTTGAAAGATATGAAAAGATAATCTTTGGCATGATCTAGTTTTAATATATTTTAACTTTAAGCAAATTACTGGATCAATCTGACAGGAAAGCTAGAGTCTAGTGAATTTATAGAAATATTTCAGGACTGCATTTAAAAACTGTGTGTGTCAGAACCAACAAGATAAAATAACTTTCTTAGACTTGATTCTGGCAAACAACAAATCCCAAACAAATGATTTTGGGGTTAATGAGAAGTCTGGAAAAAGTGATCACAAATCCCTTGGTTTCAATATGCCACGGAATTACCTTAATAACAAGGTCAAGGTCCTCAACAGTTGCATTGCAGACTATATGACCTAAGGGATTATCTTATTATTGTTTTGTGTGTCAGGAGACAGTACAAGTGTCTCCTCACATAGGTCTTATTCATACAGACAGCCCACTGGTGAAAAGGGATTAGCAGAGTAGTACAGACAGGGGTAAAGTAACTAGGGATTATCATGAGGTGACCTGAAAGACTGTGGTGATTAATATCAATGACTTTTCAAAAGCTACCCAACATGTATATATTCCTAATAGAGAAATTAGATCAAATGTAAGGACCTTAAATGGATGAACAATGGGCGAAAAAAGGAGGCATTTATGGGCGAATCAAAACAGAACAGGGTCACCCAACCTGTACAATAATGGTACACATTATTATTTTATATATATTATATAGGTCAGGACGAGAATAAAGTAACCAAGATTGGGGTCACTGGTGGCATTATGCTCAGACAACCTGATAGATTAAAACTAAACATGGCATCCAGCCCTGGAGAGCTGTTTTCAAGGTTGAGAATAAATTTAAAGAGAAAGTTAGCAAATCATAAACTAGAATCATCAATGGATCACTACATGTATCATACTGTACTAGGTAAATGAAATACGTATAGGAAATGTGACAAAGTAGGAGATAGGTCCCTGCATCAAACTATAGATCAATCAGCCTAACCTCAACTGGGAAAGTTGATGGAATCAGTAATTGAGGATGCCATTTGAAAATATACCCCAACATGGTTTTCACAATTTGTTAAAAAAAAAAATTCATCAAGGTATTCGAGACAGTGGACCATGATAAAGAATACAATTGGGTGTACAAAGATTTCAGTAAAGTCTTCTATAAAGTCTCACACATGAGACTGATCAAGAAAGTAACAGCCCATGGTATAGAAGAAATTATCTCCGAATCATGGATGACCGATGGGCAAACATGTATACAGAATGGGAACCCATTACAAGTAGCATGCCACAGGGGTCAGAATAGGGACCCTTGTTGTGTTCAATCTAGATAAACATTGATGAAGGGAATAGCAACAAAGTAAGTTTGCCAATGATGATAAAATAAACCATCAGATAATTTTTGATGAGAACACTAAAAAGCAACAAGATGACATGGAAGCTTAATATTGTGGTCAGAAGGGGCAGATGCAGTTCAGTGCAGACAAATAGAGTTAATAGGAGTCTTTGCTTCATATCAAGAAGAATAAATAATAAAACGCTTAACCCTTTGAGGGTTTTCGTCGTACTAGTACGTCTTACGTGTAGGGTTTTTTGACGTACTAGTACGCATAAATTCTAGTGGCCTCAAATCTCGCGCGAAAAGGCTGGTAGGCCTAGGTGTGAGAGAATGGGTCTGCGTGGTCGGTGTGCGCGGTAGAAAAAAAATCTGGGACCCAGTGGTGCATTGTGGGAATGCCCTCTTAGTAAACAATGTCCACCATGCCTCGCGGTAAGAAGCTCCTCACTCCTCGGCGAATTGGGACACTTTTGTTCCCCAGTGACAGTTCTACTAGTGATGGAAGTGCCAGTGAAGATGAGTTTCGTGGTTTTAGTGAGGTTTTGACCGAAACTAATGACCATAATATCGGTAATAGTGAAGAAAACCCAGACGACCCTCAGCCTTCCACCTCTGGTGCTGGGCCCTCGTGTTCACGTTCAGTTGTTCCAGAACCCAAGAGGAAACTTCTATTTTCCCAAATCCCAGACTCAGATGAGAGCATGGGTGATGATAGTGATAGTGAATATGAACTACAAGCTCTTCAAACTAGTTCCAGTAGTGATAGTGAAGTGCAATATTCCCCAGTGAAGCGTCGGTATATACAACGATATATGCGCTCTGGTAGTGTGCCATATGTTATACCAAGGGGAAGGAGTGTATCTCGGAGTACATCCCGTGGCTGTACAACAGGAACAGACAGTGAAAATGACGAAGATACTGTTGCAATTGGGATGGAAAATGTGCGTGGTGGTAGTGGTGCCGGCGGTGAGGCACCAGCAGTGGGCCATGCTGCCACCCACGCTGCCACCCACGCCGCTGCCTCAGCTGATCTAGAACAAAAGGCCACCATCCCCCACTCCTCCACCACACCAGCCTCCACAACCACAACCTCCACAACCACAACCACCTGTCATTGTCCAGTACCCACCAGCAAGACCGCACCTGGATTGGCAGGAAGCTGTCAGTTTTGTTCCAAATCCCCACCAGTTTGATGGCAGCCAAAGTGGAATACGGCCATCTTGTGCACTTGGGAACAATGCCACTGAACTGGAATGTTTCGAGTTATTCTTTGACGAACCACTGATGAAAAGTATTGTCATGGAAAGCAACACATACTACGAGTACACCATGGCAAACACATTACTTTCACCAAAATCACGTCTACACCAGTGGAAGGAGGCAACTGTGGCTGAGATGTATCTTTTCTTTGCCACAATAATGCTTATGCCACATGTGTATAAGCACAAAGTGAAATCATACTGGTCAACAGACCCCCTGATTGCAACACCAGGTTTCAGTGATATAATGCCAGTGAATCGATTTGTGCTAATGTTACGTATGCTTCACTTCTCAGATAAAACCAGGCCTGACAGAACTGACAGGTTATATAAGATTAGGAATGTGTTTGTGTATCTGAAACAGAAATTCAGTACTCATTTTTATCCCTTCAGGAAGCTTGTAATTGACGAGTCTTTGATTCTGTTCAAAGGAAGACTCTCTTTCAAGCAGTACATACCAAGCAAGAGGAAACGCTTTGGTATAAAGTTGTTTGTGCTTTGTGATTGTTACAGTGGTCTGGTATTGGATATTATTGTGTACACTGGAAGTTATACATTGCAAAATACCAGGAAGTTATTGGGCATCTCAGGTGATGTGGTTCGAACAATGATAGAACCATACCTTGGTAAGGGGCATATATTATATACAGATAACTGGTACACAAGCCCCTCACTCAGTGATTTTTTGCGAGTGAACATGACAGATGTGTGTGGCACAGTGCATGCAAATCGAAAACATATGCCCAGGTTTGACGCTGGCACTCGTAGAGGTGAGGTGCAGGCGTTTGCTGCCAATGACATCATGGCATTTCGGTGGCATGACAAACGAGATGTCACACTGTTGTCATCAATTCACCCTAATGAAATGGCAAACAGTGGCAGGCAGCATAGAGAGAGAAATGAACCCATTCTAAAACCTGCAGCTGTGATTGATTACACCTTCAACATGCGTTCAGTGGACAAATGTGACATGCAGATTGGGTTTGCTGATTGTGTTCGCAAGAGTTATAAGTGGTACATCAAACTGTTTTTCCATCTTCTGGACATTTCCATGCTCAATGCTTATAATATGTATAAGATGAGCACCAGAAACAAACCACAATACGGCGAATTCTGTTTGTCTGTCATCAGACAAATAGTATTCAAGTACCAAGGAACAGCACCTGCAATTGACCGCCCACCAAATTATCAACAACTACCTGCTCGTCTGAAGCATGGTGATCACTTCCTAACAAAACTGCCTGCTACTGCTTTCAAGAAAAAGGCTCAGAAGAGGTGTTACGTCTGTGCACATACAAAAAAACGCCCACAACAACGCAGAGACACTCGTTTTATGTGTGAGGAGTGTAAAACACCACTGTGCATGACACCATGTTTCAAAGACTTCCACAGGCTGCAGAACTTCTAGAAACATTCCCTGTGACTGTATATGTGTATATAAAATATAGAAAAATAGTAATAAACAACATTTCATATCGTTTGTTTGTGTAAATATTTTCTGTAAACAAAATAATATCAACAGTGTTTATGCCCTTATTGTGTAGTATTGAAAAAGAAATAACTTACAAAATACTGATCATGTTGGCCTCAGAGGCCATAAAAGTTACTCAGAAAAAGAAAAATTGAAAAATAATTGAAAATAGTACATAAAAAAGTAAATAGAAAAATACCGGGTGACGGCAGTCGGCGATGTTACCATATGTTGTTCAATTTTGGAAATTTCACACCTCCATATCTCGGTAAGTATTGACGTTAAAAATTTTTTGTTTAGCCTATAATGTTTAGAAAAAAATACTCTTATTTTTTCATAAGAAATTTTTTTTTTTTTTTTGAAATTTGGCCGACCCTGAGAACGAGTTTCGGAGAGGGCCTGTCGACCCTCAAAGGGTTAAGGTTATGCTTCAACTTATGAAAGGTTGAAGGAGCCGACTCTGCACTTTTTAGAAAGACACTAAATTAGAGGAAGATATAACTGATATTTACAAGACCTGTAAACTTTTCAACCCAAACAATGTGTTACTGTTCAGTAAAATAGAAATAATGAAAGGAACGATGCGAGTTCAACCTCATGAGCGTCACATTGAACATGTCAGTTACAGTCATAAACACCAGAATATTTTTTGTGCCAGGAAACAAACAAAAAAACGACTGGCAAGAAATTACATAAAACAGTCAGTGAATGGCCCAACCTAATCTAGCAGTACATTATAGACTACTCTTGGAAAATTACAGAAGGATTGGGCCCTAATCTGCTCTCACAAACTGTTCCTCAAAAAGTAAAAGTGGCTTGGCCGACGGTGCAAAATATCGCCAACAAAAAGCAGGGGTATAATGAGTACACAAAGGGACCAAGATTTTTCAACGTCCTGCCTTCATTACATCAGGGGATTATCAACAGACCCCTTACTGTCTTTAAGAAAGAACAAGATATGTTTCTCAAGTCAGTGCCTGCAGATGTAGTATACACACATTTTGCAAAAGACTTTGACAAGTGCGACCATGGTGTAATAGCACACAAAATGCATGCTAAAGGGATAACTGGCAAAGTAGGCAGATGGATCTTCAACTTTCTAACCAATCGAACACAAAGAGTAGTGGAAAACAGAGTTAAATCAGATTCTGCTGCCTTCAAGGACCACAACAATGCCACTATCACATCTGCGAGGAAACTGATAGGTTGGATAATGAGAACATTGAAGACAAGAGATACTAAGCCAACGATGATCCTTTTAAATCACTTATTCTTTCTAGGCTGGAATACTGCTGTACATTAACATCCCCATTCAAGGCAGGTGAAACTGCAGAACTAGAGAATGCACAGAGAGCCTTTACTGCACGTTTAAGTTCCATCAAACACCTTAACTACTGGGAGCACCTGGAAGCACTTGACTTGTACTCACTAGAGCGCAGGCGAGAGAGATATATCATAATCTACACTTGGAAGATTCTGGAGGGACTGGTCCCTAATATGCACACAGCAATCACTCCATACGAAAGCAAAAGACTTGGCAGGCGATGCAACATACCCCCAGTGAAAAGTAGGGGCGTCACTGGTACACTAAGAGAAAATGCAATAAGTATCCAGGGCCCAAGACTGTTCAACAGCCTCCCACCAGCAATAAGGGGCATTACCGGTAGACCCCTGGTTGTCTTCAAGAGTGAGCTGGACGGATACCTAAAGACGGTGCCGGATCAGCCAGGCTGTGGTTCATACGTTGGATTGTGTGCGGCCAGCAGTAAACCCGAACCCTTTTCTGGCCCTGGGTCCACGGGGGCCTGGTCGTGGACCAGGCTGGGGGGGCGTTTATCCCCCGAATGCCCACAGGTAGACCGCCTTTAAATCAGCAGTGTTTGACCACAGTAATATTTCCGTTTCTGTGTTATTTTTTCATCCTCATTTGTTTTTTCTTTACCTCGTGTTCTTTTTTACCTCGTTTGTTATTTTAAATCAAAAGTTAAAGTTAATAATTATTTTTTCCTCAATGTTACTATGTTTTTCGAATTTATCAAAAGTTTTATTAGGGTTTTTACACCAAAAGGTGAAAGTTAGGTTGTTGAAGAACTTCTCCTGTGTGGATGGTGTGGTTTGGGGAAAGGGGTGGTGTGGATGGTGTGGATGGGGGGGGGAGGGTGGTGTGGATGGTGGGGATTGGGGTTTGGTGGGGTGGATGGTGGGGTTGGTGGGGGATGGTGTGGATGGGGGGGATTGTTTTGGATGGTTTTGGAAAGGGGGGGATGGTGGGTGGTGAGGGATGGTGTGGGGTGGTGAGGGTGGTGTGGATGGTGGGGATTTGTGGATGGTGTGGATTGGGGTGGTTTGGGGAGGGGTGGTGTGGATGGTGTGGATGGTGAGGGTTTGGGGTGGATTCAGTAGTAGGGAACCCGTTTACCAGTAACCCGGGTTCCGTTGGGTCAACGGGCCAACCGGGTTTTGCCTTTAGTAACTATTTTGAATTTAAAATTGTGTGACCTCAGCGTATCAAAGGCCCTCAAACTGGGTTTCTGGGGGGGCCGGTTTGTCGTATTACCCGGGGGAAACGAGTGAGATAGGTACGGCTGGCAAAGGGGTCTGTCCCCTAACTGCAATTATAGTAATAAACAGACTAAGTGAGTATTTCTTACCTAATCCACGTATCGAAATCCCCCTTTTTAAAAGGTTTACCGCGGTGTGGACGTGGAATTTACGTTTTTTTGGGGGAATTCAAGAAGTTAGAAGGTGTTTGTGGAAATGGCGGCAGGGTTTAAAGGTGAATCTTCCCCGCCGCCGCCCCTCCCCTCACCCAACCCCCAGCCCCACCGCCTGGGCTCCCCCCCCCCAACTTTCAGCTTTCAAGCCCGTTGCAGCCGTTTCAAAACTTCCCGGCTTAGTTGTGTGCTAATTGCTTTCCCAATTGGGGGGGGGTTTTACCCGGATTTTTCAATTAAGCCCGTCAGTAGCCAAATGGGGGAAAATGAACGCCTGTCAAACCTTTTTCCAGCCTGTTCCTGTCATCCAACTGCTCCTTCCCCTGCTTTTTTGCATCGTTCCGTCTTCCCCTAAACCTTTTTTGTGGGTTAAGCGGGCGCCAACCCCCGCTTCTAACCCGTGAGAGAGGGGAAGTAAGCCCCCGCGTAAGAAGTTTAAACCCAAATTCCCCGAAAATATTGTTTAATGTTTGTGCTTTTCCCCGTTGGGTGTAAAAAGGGGGTTTTTTAACCTTCCCCCCTGGCATTGGGTGGGTTATCAAACCCCCCTTCGTGGGGGAGAGAGGGGGAAGTCCGGGGCCCCCGGGGAGCGCCCGCGAGTACACCCCCCCCCCTCTACTCACTCCCAAAACCCCCCCCCACCCTTCTTCCCAACCCAGACACCTAAACTAACCCGGGGTTGGGTTTTTTACCCCCGTACGGGTCCAGTTCTGTTTTGGCCCCCCATAATTGGTTTAAGAGATTGTTTGCTGGGGCCAACGGGGGAACCCCTTTTTGTGGTTCCCCGAGAAACCGGGGAAATTTTTTCAGGCAACAGTGGAAAAGTAGGAGGCGTCGGTAAACACCGGGGGGGCACCTACACCCCCCCATCACCAAATAATCGCCGTCTATTTCCGACTCCGTGATAATTTTCTTGAGTTTTTTCTTGCATTTTTTAAAAAATTTAGTGTGTGAGACTTTTTTAGTAAATTTTTGGGGACTTAAATAAACCTTTGTGTTTTCAGGTTTTTTTTTGACCCCATTATTTTTAGGAAAATTTTTTAGTGTTTTAATTTTTTTTTTTTTTACGTGTGGGATGGTGAGGGGGTTGTGTGGATGGGGGAGGGTGTGGATGGTGAGGGGGTAGTTTTTGGGTTGGGGTGGATGGTGAGGGGTAGTGTGGGTGGGTGGATGGGGAGGGGGTGGGGTTTGGTTTGGGGTGGGGTGAGGGATAGTTTTGGTTGGGTTTTGGGGTGGGGTGGGTGGTTTAGGGGTAGTGTGGGTGGGAGGGATAGTGGGGGATGGTGTGGGTGGTGGGGTAGTGTGGATTGGTTTTGGATGGTTTTGGGTTTGGGAGGGATATGGGAAAGGTGGGAGGATGGTTTGGATGGTGTGGGGTTTAGGGTTTGGGGTGGATGGTGAGGGTGTGGTGGTGTGGATGGTGAGGGTTTGTGTGGTGGTGAGGGATGTGTTTGGGTGGTGTGGATGGTTTAGGGATGGTGTGGTTTGGTGAGGGGGTAGGTGGATGGGTGGATGGTGGGGTAGTGTTTGGGTTTGGGGTGGTGGGAGGGGGTGGGGGGATGGTGTGGATGGTGGGGATAGTGTGGATGGTGTGGATGGTGAGGGATGTGGATGGTGGGGAAGGTGTGGTGGTGAGGGGGTAGTGTGGATGGTGTGGAGGTGAGGGATAGTGTGGATGGTGTGGTTTGGGGTGGTGGTGGTTTAGGGATAGTGTGGAGGGTTTTTGGGGGTTGGGGGTGGATGGTGAGGGATGGTGTGGATGGTGAGGGATAGTGTGGAAAGGTGAGGGATAGTGTTTGGGTGGTGGGGATAGTGTTTGGGTGGTGGGTGGTGAGGGATGGGGTGTGGATGGTGAGGGGTAGTGTGGATGGTGGGGATGGTTTTGGATGGTGAGGGTAGTGTGGGTGGTGAGGGATGGTGTGGATGGTTTGGGGGGTGGGGTGGGGGGGGGGATGTGTGGATGGTGTGGATTTGGGGAGGGGTAGTGTGGATGGTGGGGGGATGGTTGGGGGAGGGAGGATAGTGTGGATGGTGTGGATGGTTTAGGGATAGTTGGTGGGAAATGGTGGGGTGGTGAGGGATGGTTTTGGTTTGGGGTGGATGGTGAGGATGGTGTGGGATGGTTTAGGAAAGGGGAGGGTTTGTGTGGATGGTTTAGGGGGTAGTGTGGATGGTGAGGGGTAGGTGGATGGGGTTGGGTGGTGAGGGGTAGTGTGGGGTGGTGAGGGAGGGGGTGGATGGTGAGGGATGGTTTTGGGGTTGGGGAAGGGGGTTGTGTAGATGGTGTGGATGGTGAGGGATAGTGTGGGTGGTGAGGGTAGTGTGGGGGGGTGGGTTGGGGTGAGGGTTTTGTGGATGGTGAGGATGGTGAGGGATGGTGTGGAAGGTGAGGGTTTGGTTTTGGATGGTGAGGGGGTGTTTTGGGTGTGGATGGTGGGAATTGGGGGATGGTGTGGGAAGGTGTGGATTTGGGGGAGGGATGGTGTGGATGGTTGGGGGGGATGGTGTGGTGGGGAGGGAAAAGTGTGGTTTGGGGGTTTGGGGAGGGATAGTGGGGTTTTGGATTTTTGTGGATAGTTTTTGGTGGTGAGGGATATGTGGATGGGGGGGAAATTTTTTTGGTTTTGGGGTGGTGGGGATAGTGTGGTTTGGGTTTAGGGATAGTGTGGGGTGGTGGGGATTTGTGTGGATGGTGAGGGATAGTGTGGATGGGAGGGATAGTGTGGTTTTTTTTTTTTGGGAAAGGGGAGGGTGGTGTGGATGGTGGGGATAGTGTGGATGGTGTGGTGGTGAGGGATGGTTTTGGTGGTGAGGGATAGGTGGGATGGTGTGGTGGTGAGGGGTGTTTGGTTGGTGTGGATGGTGAGGGATAGTGTGGTTTGGGGTGGATGGTGGGGTAGGGGTGGATGGTTTTTGATTTGTGAGGGTTTTTTTTGGTTGGGGGATGGTGAGGGATGGTGTGGTGGTGAGGGAAAAGTGTGGATGGTGGGGGATGGTGGGGGTTTGGGGTGGATGGTGTGGATGGTGAGGGATTGTGGGATGGTGGGGGGATAGTTTTTGGAGGTGTGGATGGGAGGGATGGTGTGGGGTGGTGAGGGATTTTGTGGGTGGGGGGGGGATAGTGGGGGTTTGGGGAGGGATGGTTTTGGATGGTGAGGGGAAAAGTGTGGATGGTGAGGGGTAGTGTTGGGTGAGGGATAGTGTGGGTTGTGTGGTTTGGGGTGGGGGTTTGGGGTGGGGTGGTGAGGGTAGTGTGGTGGTGAGGGGGTAGTGTGGATGGTGAGGGATAGTGGGGGGGAGGGGGGGGGGGTGGTGAGGGATGGGTGGTGGGGTTTTGGATTTGGGGAGGGGTAGTGTGGTGGTGAGGGGTGGGGTGGATGGTGAGGGATTATTGTGTTTGGGTGGTTTTGGAGGGGGAGGGTTTGGTTTTGGATGGTGGGGTAGTGTGGTGGTGTGGATGGTTTAGGGGTTGTGTGGATGGTGTGGATGGTGAGGATTTGGGGAGGGTTTGGTTTTGGGATGGTGGGGTGGGGGTGGAGGGGTTAAGGGTTGGGGGTGGATGGTAGGGATAGTGTGGTGGTTTAGGGGGTAGTGTGGGGTTTTGGGGTGGATGGGTGGGATAGTGTGGATTTTTGTGGTGGTGAGGGTTTGGTTTTGGGGTGGTTGGGAAATTTTGTGGTTGGGGTGGATGGTGAGGGGTAGTGTGGATGGTTTTGGATAGTGTGGTGGTGAGGGATAGTGTGGATGGTGGGAAGGGAGGGATGGGGTGGATGGTGAGGGATAGTGGGGGGTGGGGGGGATGGGAGGGTTTTGTGGATGGTGGGGGATGGTGGGGGATTTGTGGGATGGGGAGGGATATGTGGTGGGGAGGGTTTGGGGGTGGATGGTGTGGATGGGGAGGGATGGTGTGGATGGTGTGGATGGTGAGGGATAGTGTGGAGGGTTTTGGTGTGGATGGTGAGGGATTTGTGGATTGTGTGGATTTGGGGAGGGGTAGTGTGGATGGTTGGGGGTGTGGGGTGGGAGGGAAAGGTGTGGGATGGTGAGGGTTTGTGTGGTTGGTTTTGGGTGGTGAGGGTTTTTTGTGGTTTGGTGAGGGTTTGGTGTGGTGGTGGGGATAGGGGTGGATGGTGTGGATGGTGAGGGATGGTGTGGGATGGTGGGGATGTGTGGATGGTGTGGATGGTGAGGGTTTTGTTTTGGAATGGTGTGGATGGTTTTGGGGGTGGTTTAGGGATAGTGTGGATGGTGGGTGGTTTAGGGATGGTGTGGATGGGGGGAGATGGTTGGATGGGAGAGATGGTTTTGGATGGGAGGGGATGGGGTTTTGGATGGGAGGGTGGTGTGGATGGTGGGGAATGGTGTGGATGGGGAAGATGGTGTGGGTGGGGGGGATGGTGTGGATGGTGAGGGGGTGGGGTGGTGGTGGGGATTGGGGAGGGGGTGTTTGGGTGGGGGGATGGTGTGGGATAGGGAGGGATGGTTGGGGGGTGGGAGGGGGTGGTGTGGATGGGAGGGATGGTGTGGGATAGGAGGGATGGGGGTTTGGGTGGGAAAGGGTGGTGTGGGATGGGGAGGGATGGTGGGATGGGGGGTTTGGGGTTTGGGATTTGGGGGGGATGGTGTGGGATAGGAGGGATGGTGGGATGGGAGGGATGGTTTTGGGATAGGAGGGGTGGTGTGGATGGGAGGGATGGGTGGGATAGGGGGGATGGTGTGGAGGGAGGGTGGTTTGGTGGGTGGGAGGGGGGTTTGGTTTTGGGGTGGGAAGGTTTGGGGTGGATGGGAGAGATGGGGGTGGATGGGGGGATGGGATGGATGGGGGGGATGGTTTTGGAGGGGGAGATGGTGTGGGTGGGAGGGATGGTGTGGATGGGAGGGTTTGGGGTGGACGGGAGGGATGGTTGGATGGGAGGGATGGGGTGGGAAGGGGGAAGGTGTGGGTTTGGGGGGATGGTGTGGGGTAGGGGGGATGGTGTGGGTTTTGGGTTGTGGGGTGGATAGGGGGGATGGTGTGGAATTTGGGGGGGTGTGGGTTTTGGAGGGTTGGTTTTTGGGATAGGGAAAAGGTGTGGGGTTTTTTGGGGATGGTGTGGGATAAGGGGGTTTGGGTGGGTGGAGGGGGAAATTACGGGATTGGAAAAGGGTGGCGTGAGATAGGGAAAGGATGGTACGGGGTAGGGGGGATGGCGTTGGATAGGATGGATGGTATGGGGTAGGGGGGGATGGCGTGGGATAGGAAGGATGGCGTGTGATAGAAGGATGGTACGGGAAGAAAGGGGTGGCGTGGGGTTTTGGAGGGAGGGGGGTGGAGTTTGGGGGGGTTTGGGGTGGGGTAGGGGGGGAGGGTAGGGTCGGGGGGGGGATGGGTGGGTTTGGATGGAGGTTTGGGGTTGGAGGGATGGGGGGGATAGGAGGGAATTTGGGGTGGGGGTGGAAGGATGGCGTGAGATAGGAAGGATGGGTGAGATAGGATGGATGGTAAGGATAGGAGGGGTGGGTGGAATAGGGGGCGGATGGTATGGGATTAGGTGGGTGGCGTGGGGTTTGGGGGGGTTTGGGTTTTGGGGTTTTGGGGGGATCGTGTGGGGTGGGGGGGTTCGGTTGTGTCGTTTGGGGGGGTGTGGGTTAGGGAGATAATTTTGGTTTGGGGAGGGGGGATGGTGGGGGGTTTTGGTGCCGCTGTGGGGGGGTGGGGGGGAGGGTTGGGTGGGGTTGGGTTTTGGCGGGGTGGGGTTTTGGGCGGTTTTGGGTGTTTGGGGGGATGGGTTATGTGGGGTTGGGGTTTGGGGTGAGGCAGGTTTTCTTTTTTTTTGGGTTAAGGGGGGGTGTGTCGGAAAGTGAAAAACCCTGAAATGCTGCCTCTCCCTACCCCATTATCAAAGCGTCTTTTGGGACATCACCCCACCAACCCAAAGATACCCCCCCCCCTTCCCAAAAAACTCCCCCGGCTTGGTATTCTGAGTAAGGAAAAAGGAAAATATCAGCACTGTGGATGGGGGGGATGGTGTGGGGTGGGAGGGATGGTGTGGGTGGGAGGGGGTGGTTTTGGGATAGGAGGGATGGTGTGGGATAGGAGGGGATGGTGTGGGAGGGGGTGGTGTGGGATAGGAGGGATGGTGTGGGGATAGGAGGGATGGTGTGGATGGGAGGGATGGTGTGGGGTTGGAGGGTGGTGTGGGATAGGAGGGATGGTGTGGGATAGGAGGGATGGTGTGGGATTGGAGGGATGGTGTGGGATTGGAGGGATGGTGTGGGATTTGGAGGGATGGTGGGGATTGGAGGGATGGTGTGGGATTGGGGATGGTGTGGATAGGAGGGATGGTGTGGATAGGAGGGTGTGGGTAAGGTGGGATTGGTGGGGGGGATAGGGATGGTGTGGATAGGGGGGATGGTGTGGATGGGGGGATGTGTGGATTGGAGGGATTGTGTGGTGGAGGGATGGGAGGGATGTGTGGATGGGGGGATTTGGGGTTTGGATGGGGGGATGGAGGGATTGTGTGGAAAGGGAGGGATGGTGTGGATGGGAGGATGGTGTGGGATTGGAGGATGGTTTTGGATTTTGGGGGGATGGTGTGGGATTTTAAAGGATGTGGTTTGGGTAGGGGAGGATGTGTGGATAGGAGGATGGTGTGGATAGGGGGGATGGTGTGGATGGAGGGATGGTGTGGATAGGAGGGGGTGGGATAGGAGGAATGGTGTGGGAAAGGGATGGTGTGGGATGGGGTTTGGTAGGAGGGATGGTGTGGATGGGAGGGGGTGGGGGTGGATGGGAGGGATGGTTGGGGATGGGAGGGATGGTGTGGGATAGGAGGGGATGGTGTGGGATGGAGGGATGGTGTGGGTTTGGAGGGATGGTGTGGGATTGGGGGATGGTGTGGATAGGAGGGTGTGGGATAGGAGGGATGGTGTGGGATTTGGAGGGATGGTGTGGGATAGGAGGTATGGTACGGGATAGGAAGGATGGCGTGAGATAGATGGATGGTACGGGATGGAGGGATGGCGTTGGATAGGATGGATGGTATGGGATAGGAGGGGTGGCGTGGGATAGGAAGGATGGCGTGAGATAGAAAGGATGGTACGGGTAGGATGGGAGGGTGTGGAGTAGGGGGATGGTGTGGGGTAGGGGGGGATGGTGTGGGATAGGGGGGATGGCGTTTGGGTAGGGGGATGGGTGGGATAGGATGGACGGTATGGGATAGGGGGATGGCGTGGGATAGGAGGGATGGCGTGGGATAGGAAGGATGGCGTGAGATAGGAAGGATGGCGTGAGATAGGATGGATGGTTACAGGATAGGAGGGATGGCGTGGAATAGGACGGTTGGTTTGGGATAGGAGGGATGGCGTTTGGGGGAGGGGGGATGGTTTGGGGTAGGGGGGATCGTATGGGGTAGGGGGATTCGGTGTTTTGTCGTAGGGGACGGTGTGGGTTAAGGAGAATTGTGTTGGGTAGGGGGATGGTGTGGGGGGTGTGGTGCCGCTGTGGGTGGGGTGGGGGTAGGGGTTGGGTGGGGTGGGGTTAGTGGTGGGTGGGGGTATTGGGGCAGTGTGGGGTGACTTGGGGTATGGGTTATGTGGGGTTGGGGTGGTGTGAGGCAGAGTTGCGTACATATTGGGTAAGGGGTGTGTGTCGGCACGTGAAACACATGCTACTCTGCCTCTCCTACCCACCATTATCACAGCGTCTTGGCACAAACACACCACACCACCACCACACCACACACCACCAACTCCCTCACTTCCAAACACTCCCCAGGCTTGGTATTCTGAGTAAGGAAAAAATGGATTTTTCGCACTGTGGATGGGGAGAGATGGTGTGGATGGGAGGGATTTGGTTTTGGATGGGGGGTGGTGTGGATGGGAGGGATGGTGTGGATGGTGTGGATGGGAGGGATGGTGTGGATGGGAGGGATGGTGTGGGATTGGGAGGGATGGTGTGGGATAGGAGGGATGGTGTGGGATGGGGGGGATGGTGTGGGATTGGAGGGATGGTGTGGGATTGGATGGTTGGTGTGGATGGAGGGATGGGTGGATAGGAGGGTGGTGGGATAGGAGGGATGGTGTGGATAGGGAGGGGGTGGGATAGGAGGGATGGGTGGGATGGGAGGTGGTGGGATGGGGGGGATGGTGGGTGGATGGGGGTTTGGGGTGGGGTGGAGGGATGGTGTGGGATAGGAGGGATGGGTGGGATAGGAGGATGGTGTGGATAGGAGGGATGGGTGGGGTTGGAGGATGGTGTGGGATTGGAGGGATGGGTGGGGTAGGAGGGATGGGTGGATAGGAGGATGGTGGGATAGGGGGGGGTGGGATTTTGGGGGTGGTGTGGGTAGGGGGATGGTTTTGGGATAGGGGGGAAAGGTGGGGATAGGGTTGGTGTGGGATAGGAGGAAGGTATGGGATAGGAAGGGATGGCTGGATGGAGGATGGGTGGGTAGGAGGGGTGGCGTTGGAAGGTTTGGCTGTGGGATAGGAGGGGTGGTGGGGTAGGAAGGGGTGGCGTGGAAAAGGAGGATGGTAGGGATAGGAGGGAGGGTGTGGGTAGGGGGGATGGTGTGGGGTAGGGGGGATGGTGTGGGGTTTGGGGGATGGGTGGGTAGGGGGGTGTGGGTTTGGGAGTTGTTTGGGTTGGGGGTGGGTGGGGGTTGGGGGGGTGGGGTGGGTAGGGTGGGTGGGGAGGGGGTAGTAGGTGGAGGGTGGATGGGGGGTGGGGGTGGCGGGGTATGGGTTATGTGGGGTGGGGGTGGTTTTGGGAGGGGGGATCTTTGGGTTAGGGGGGGGTGTGGGGAGGATTCTGTGTCTAACCTTTTGAGGTATTGGTCCCCCGGTTAGGGGATCCCCCTTTGTGGTTGGTACGTGTGGGGGTGGTTTAGGGGTTTGGTTTTATTTTTCTTGGGTGGGGTATTTTGGCCGGTGGTGGGGAAGTGTCTTGGGGTATGGGTTATTTGGGGGTGGGGGGTGTTTTTTGGCGTATTGCGAAATATTGGGTGGGGTTGTTGGGGGTCCGGGGGACGTGAAACCAAAGTTTGCGCCCTCACTACCCCCTTTCCCTTGGAAAACC
>NC_069483.1:20044788-20060642 GCF_026875155.1 Cherax quadricarinatus | reverse complement strand
GCCGGAACCTAACCCCCGTTTTAATGGGGGCCTATTTGTAAAATATAATGTTTCTATTTTATTCATATTGTTTATTTTATATCGGGTGAATTTGTAAATTATAAAAAAAGCCATATAGATGATATTGAAAAATTTTTCATGAATTTATTTTTCCCCGGGTTTTCCCCAAAAAACTCGTCCAACCCCCGGGACATCGCCCATACCACAACATGAATGCAAATTTTAAATTCATTCTAGATTTTATATATCTTGTTTCTATGTTATTTATATTGTTTTTTATTTTAAAATTGTTTAAATGTGTTTTAGAACTTTTTTAAGCCGTTAGATGTTTTAAGCTAAATTTTTTCATGAAGTTTTTGCCCGGCCCTCCAGCCCCAAAAACCCGTCCACCGCCGAATCGCCCTTACCACTACATGAATGATATTTTTTTTATTCTTTTTTAATATATTCATGTTTGAAATGTTTTTTTATATTTTTTAATGTCATATTAGATAAAGTGAATAGATAAATAACCCTTTTAGATTGATATTAGCGAAATTATTGAAGTACAGAATTCAGGGAAAGGGAAATTAATTGCATTTCTTTTAAATTTAAATGAAAAAAATTGACTCTGCAAAGGAGCAAATCCATTGTGAGAAAGGCATGGAAGGTTTTTAAACTGCAAGTGGGAAGGTTCCACTGTAATTGTATCCCCTTTTATTCAGTAACTGCTTGCTCCTAGTTTCAAAACAAAAATTACCCTTTTAAACTGTCGGGGCCGTTATATACGCCCTTTACGAGGTACCGCGTTTAAACCGTATATAAAACCAAAAATTCTAGGGGTTTTTAAATCAAAAAGGGGAAGCTGGAAGGGGCCCCACATGTGGAAAGGGGGTCGGGTGGTCAGTGGCACCAAAATTAAAAAAAAACGGGAGCAGCAGTGCATGAGAAAAAAAAAAACTCTGCCCTTTTTTTTAAATTTAAAATGCAAATTTTTTGGCCCAAATTTTCGTATAGCATTTAGGGTTTTTGAAATTTTCTCTTTTTCCCTTGGGTCTCGTTTGACAAAAAAGGGAAAGCGTATTATAAAAAAAAAAAATGATTTTTTTGTTTGTTTTTAACAAAAAAAAAAGAACCTGGAAATGGACCCCTCAAAGTAGGGGAAAAGGTTTGTTTTTTTCCCGATTTTCCCAATAAGTAAAAAAAATGACATCATTGTCCAAAAAATGTCCCACTACCCAAATTCAAAATATGCAGTCATAATGGGGTTGGGATGTTTTTTTATAAAATTTATTTTTTCTTATAAAAAGATAGAAAAATCTTTTCCCCAAATTTTAATGACCCCAAAAAAAATGAAATTTTGAGGGGAAATTTGAGGGGAATTACCCCTTTTCCATAAAGGGGTTTAAACGCCCTTTGGCAATATTTACAAAGGGGCTTTCCCCGTCCATTTTGACCCCCCCTTTTTTTCGGCAAATTTCCCTTTGTTCCAGTCGACCAAAACTCATAGCTATTTCTTTAAAAAAACCCCAAATTTTTTTCTATGGGATTGGGGTCCCAAGAAACCCCTATTTCCCAAATTTTTAAAAACTACCCAATAAGTGGCCCAGAAATTTGCAATTTGGACAAATTTCAAAAAAAATTTTAAAAAAAAGGGGAAATTTCAAAATAAGGTCCAGAATGAAAAATGCAGCCCTTTTCCTGGTTTCAAAATTTTAACATTTTCTTTGTTCATAGTCATGTCTCCGGGCCCCTCTGATATTACCCCTTTGTTTTTCTATTTTAAATTTTTTTTTCAAAAAAAAAAATAGAAGATTATTTATTATGAAGAAAACTGAAATACTGTAAAATTGTATAAAAAAACAAAAAACCCATTCATGACTGCATATTAAAAAGGCAAATTTTTGGACTTTTATTGGACAAGGGAATCATTTGGTTTTTTTTTGGGAACACGGGCAAAAATAAAAAATTTTTCTCCTACTTTGAGCTCCTTTTCCAGGTTTTTTTTATAGTAAAAAAAATCAAAAACCCCCTTTTATTTCTTTAATATGTTTTCCATTCTATCAAATGGGGAAAAAAAAAACCCGAAATAAAAACCATAAATACTAAAACGAAATAACCACAAAGTGGGATTTTAATTAAAAAAAAAAAGGTCGGGTTTTTTTTCCATTATGACTGCGTGCCCAGGATTTTTTTATATGGTGCACACTGACCACACAGCCCCAAATTCTCTAACATGGGGGCCTCCCAGCTTTCTCCTGTTTGTTTTTTGGAAAACCCGCTAGAATTTATGAGTACGGGAAAGGGCCCCCCACTTATAGGGCAGGTTGGGTTCCAGGCTACCGCCGTAAAGGGGAAAAACCGCCGTAAAGTGGAACACCCTTTTTTTCCACTTATAAATGCTTTACAAACATTTAGAAAAACAATTTTTACCCCAAAACAAATTTTAAGTTAGCAATAAAAAAACCGGGCATCAAAAAAAAATTAAAAAGGTACAATAAAACACATGTCCCACTCTTTACTTCCCTTTAAAAAATATTGAGTCTTAATTTTGGGTGAGACAAGTAGTTTTTAAATTGTAAGAAATCAAGTGGGGGTTTGTTTGGGTAATACCAGCTACCTCAACCGGCCCCCCCCACCCACACCTAAAATTCTATGATATTTTAAACATCCCCGAGCGAAAAAAATGTTTTAAAACAGTTTTACTCATTACCCTTTCCTTAAAATATTTTTTAGTCTTAAAGTAGGGGCAGGAAGGTTTAAATAAAAGAGAATTTAAAAAGAAAAAAAATTTTAGGAGGAGAAAGAATTTATACATGGAGGGGACAGGCCCGGCACAGGGGTAAACAAACCCGGGTCCACCCTCTTTTTATTTAGTTTATTTATTTATTGTGGGGTGTATTTTTAAACCTTTTTTTTATGTTTTGTTTCGTGTTTATTATTTTAATTTTGGGAAAAAAAAATCATGGCTTTGGGTTTAAAAAGAAAATGTGTATATTTTCCGTTAAAATACGACATTTAATGGGGATCGGTGACTATTGTTATTATCACCAAATTGTGGGGGGGTCGTCTGCACCAAAGCTCCCATTTTTTGTTTATTTATTCTAAAAGTGGGGTGAAATTTTTCTTTTTTATATGTTTTGCATCGTGTTTTTTATATAATTTTTTAAAAAAATATCATGGAAGGATTAAGGAAAATGTTTTATTTTTACCGTTAAAATCGACATTTTAAAGAACTCGGTGACTATTGTTTTTTATGGCGGGCACTTGGGAAGTCGTTTTGCTCACATCTCACATTTTTTTTATTTATTCCCACTGTGGGGTGTATTTTTCTTATTTAAAATGTTAAAGGGAACGTGTTTTTTTATAAATTTTGAAAAAAATATCATGGGGTGGGGGTTAAAAGAAAAAGTGTATATTACCCTAAATAAAAAAAATTTTTAAAAGACCGGTGACTATTGTTATTATGGGTTTACTTTAAAGTCTTTTTGCTCACCCTCTAAAATTTATGTTTATTTTTTCTACTGTGGGGTGTATTTATCTTTTTTATATGTTATGCATGTGTTTTTATATAAATTTTTTAAAAAAATTCAGGATGGATTAAGAAAATGGGTTTATATTACCGTAATATACCCACATTTTAAAAAAAGACTTTTTGGTGAGTATTGTTATTAAAGGCGTCACTTGTGGGGAAAGGGCGTCTTCTCACATCTCACATTTATTTTTTTATTTATTCTACTTTTGGGGTGTATTTTTTCTTAAATTTTTAAAAAAATGCAAACGGGGTTTTTTTTTTTTAATTTTGAAAAAAAAAAATATCATGGAAGGGGGTTTAAAGAAAATGGTATATTAAAGTAAAATACGACATTTTAAAAGCTTTATGTTTTGTAAGTTTATTGGTAAAAGGTATACATAAATATAAATTTTTCAGGTATATATAAAATTTGAAAAAACTTTTAAAAAACATTTGAAAAATTTTGGGGGGGTTTCCCCAAAAAAATGGAGAGACTTTGTGCTTACGAGCCCCATGGAGAAAGTAAAAAAAACAGGGTGGGGGGAACCCGGGGACCGTATTAGAAAGTCAAGGGGGGGGGGAGCCCCCTTAGTGAGTTTTGGGGCAAAATTTGAAATGTCCCCTATTAGCGGAAAAACCGTTTTAAAAAGGAATTTCCGGGAAAGCGGGGCCCTCCCGTATATATAAAAAATCAAACATGGGTAAAACCCCCGGGGGGTAAGACGTATATAACGGCCCGGGGACAGCAAAAAGGGGTTAAAAAAAAAGGGAAGGAGACTTTAAAAAGCTTGGGCCCGCTTTTATGTACAAAAAAAAGGGTTTCAAAATAATTTTTAAACCCTTTTTTGAATTTCTCTTTAAAAAAATCCATTTTTAATAAATACCTTTCCCCAACCCAAACCTCAAAATAGCGAGGGCACTCCGATCCACCCAAAAGGGGGGTGACCAAGCTTGGGCTTGATTTAACCCATAGCCCCAAAATCAAAATTTCCCCTGCTTCTAAAATCTTTGAAAAATTTAAATTTATAGACAGTCTAAATTTTTTAATTCCTCGTCCACACAAAATTTTTAAAACCCCCTTGGGCAGTTTTGGAATTTTTAGGAATAATAAAAGCATGAATTTATGCTATCATACAAATGCTAGAACTAAAATATACCGCCTCGAAAAAAAAGAAATTCCCCCCTGGGGATATTCATTTTATTTTTTGTAAAGCTTTTTGATACGGTCGCATGGGAACCCGCTGTACCCCAAATTAATGCATATGGGATCAGGGGGCCATCCCTCAAAATACCTAAAATTTTTTCCATAGTAAACAGAACTCAATAGTGTAAAGCAAAATGCAAACTTTCCAACCCCAAACCCAAACAAAGTAGGGGTCCCACAAGGTAAAAAACCCCGGGCCACTCCTCTTTCTCAAAATTTCATCAATGATCTACCGAATGCACACAGCCCAAACCCATATTATTTGCAAAAATGACACTTTCATTTTGTCTTTTTTCCCTCCAAAAACGTCATACTTTGCTAACCATCAAAGGCCCAAATTTCGGAAAAAAATCTGCCTGGATGATGACTAATAAAAAATAACTCTGAAAACCCGTGGGGGCCCCCCCTTTTTGATCCCTCCCAAAGCGACCAATTTTTGGAAGTGTATTTTTGTAAGGGGCCGGGTTTTTATGGGTATTTTGGGGTCGAAAGGGGCTAAAACCCATTCACAATATTCCCTTTTGGGAACAAATTCGATCAGTACTGGCCCTGCCCTACTTCTTTGGGGTGGGAAAAAAAATCGTTAAAAGGGGGGCCCCGTTAAATGAATTAAAAAAACCTTTTAATTCAGTTTGGAAAAAAAGCTGCAAATGTCCAAATTTAAAATAATGCTAAATTTGGGTTTTCATCACAAGACTCACAGAGGGAAAAATTTCCCCCCCCATTTATCCCCTTAAATAGCCTTTAAATTTCCCGGGCACCCCATTTCAACAAATCCCCCAAGAAAAAACTCCCAAAACATACTAACAAAGATAAGGGACTATGTTTCACAATCAGCTCTTTCCCGGCACTGTACCTACAAAACCCTATACCCCCTTTTCTTACTTTTGGAATTTGTTCCCTGGGGATCAACAACATCCAATCACCCAAAACCCCTCATAAAAACCCAAACAAAAGGCAGGGAGTAAGAATGATAAAAAATTCCCACCCTCGCCAGCATACCCACCAATTTTCCCAAAAAGTCCCGAATCTGCGGATGGATTTTATGAAAGATTGGGTGAATCATAAAATTTATGAGGGGGAAAAAGGGGGGGTGCACTTTAAGGAGTCTGTGGAGCAAAGAACTTTGTTTGGGGAAAGGGAAGAGGGGAACGTATGAGAAATTTAGTTTTAAACCCAAAGCTCTTATTTTGGGTGTGAAGCATGGGGTTTAATGTTGCAGCTGGAGAAGGCTGGGGGCGTGGGGGATGTCTTTCAGGGGGGCAAATTTTTGTGGTGTTTAATATAACGCAGAGAAAATTTTTTAGTTTGGAAGTTTTTGGAGGAGGTGCGGGGGTTTCCCAAAAAAATTTTTGTCCAAGGGCTGAGGAAGGGGTTTTTTGGGGGGGGTTTGGAAATGTAGAGAGAATGGGGCCGAAACGAATGACTTCAAGAGTGTATCAGTCTTGTGCGGAAGGAAAAGGGGGGGGGTAGGGGCGGCCTAGGGGAAAAGGGTTTGGGGGGAGGGGGTAAAGGGGGGTATTTTTGTGGGGGAGGGGGTTTGGGCTTCCAGCGGGGATTCGTTTAGGGTGTTTGATTTGGAGTGAAAGGGAAGGGCAAATGGGTTTTTTAAAACTTGACGTGTGTTGGAAATGCGACAAAGTAAAATTTTATGAAGGGGGAAATCAGGGAAACCAGCAGGCCGGACTTGAGTCCTGGAGATGGGAAATACAGTGCCTGAACTCTGAAGGGGGGTGTTAATGTTGGCAGTTTTAAAAACTGTAGCGTAAAACCCCTTCTAGAAAGGACAGTGATGTAGTGGAATGATGTTGAAAGTTTTTTCTTTTTTTTTCGGATCGGGCCACCCTGCCTGGTGGGAATCAGCCAGTGTGTTAATGGAAAGGAAAAAATAATAAAAATACTTATTCATGTGCCTACTACATACACAGAACAATACTACGCAAATATAACCCCTCCCACTCAAACATCCTCCTTGCCACTTAAACATGACACCGATGACCACAACACAGACACAGATCTCTTTTTTGATATACCTCGTGTCCATATCACACTGTGTAAAAACTCTATGCACATAAAGGGCCCCTAAAATATGGAATTCATTACCAGAAATATTAAAGTATCCCGGTCTGAAAATCAGTTTAAGACTCTTCTCAAAAGCCATCTTATCACCCAAGAGACTAAACCTAATACTCAGTACACCACATACTCACCCAATGTACTAATCTCGCACCATCATAACTTTCAACAATCATATTGAAACCTATTATCCATAGTTTGACAGGAACATAATTGAACTATTGTTTTCCACAAAAAGCATTTTAGACTACAGTGGACCCCGCTTTAACGATATTTTTTTCACTCCAGAAGTATGTTATAGGTGCCAGTCCTGGACCGGAATTGTTCCCATAAGAAATATTGTGAAAGTAGATTAGTCCCATTTCAACCCCCAAACGCATACGACGTACAAACGGCACTTACATAAATACACCCTTTACACAATTGGTCGAATTCGGAGGTAATTGTTATGCGGGTCCACTGTATATGAATATATCCTTTGTCTTATATCAAATTTAATTCACTTATATTTAATAAGCTACTGTTCAACTATGAAATAATTACTATCCCTACTGTAGCAACAATTATATAAACTTAGTATTAAGTTATTCAGGGGGGGGGGGGGGGGGGGGGGGGGGGGGGGTTAAGTCAGTAATGTTAAGTTGGGCCCAAATGCCTAGCATAATAGAGGATTCTCTTTGCATTGCAAGACCCACTATCTTAATATAAAAATCTAATGTACTGTTTGCAAAGACATAAAATAAATAAAATAAAATAAATAAAAAATAAGCAATGCCCATGATAACCAAAATAGTAGCTGAAAAACCCAGACAAAACCATACAAATTTCCGACCTTTGGTGCGGGCTGTCTCGTTCATGTTCCAGTTTACCACAGCGAAGAGAGACTCATAATTTTTCCCTTTTATGTCTCCAAAGATAAGTAAGTTTACTCAGGTGGTACACAATTACCGTTATATAGATTATCATACATAACATCATATATTAGAGTTAAATAATGATAACCCAAAAAATTAAGCCAAAGTGACAACGTATTTCCAGTGGGCCGTGGGGAAGAAAGCATGGTTGGTGGGGAAGAATAGCATGGTAAGGTGGGGAAACCGACAGCATGGTATGTGGGGAAGACAGCATGACTTGTGTAACACACATGGTTACCTGGGAGTTTACCCTGGAGAGATTCCGGGGGTCACCGCCCCTCGGCCCGGATCTGTAACGCAGGTCCTCCAGTGGATCACAGCCTGATCAACCAGGCTGTTACGCTCGGGCTGCATGCAAACCAACGTACAGCCACAGCCACGCTGGTCAGGAAACCGACTTAGGTGCTTGTCCAGTGGCCTGCTTGAAGACTGCAGGGGTCTGTTGGTAATCCCCCTTATTATGCTGGTAGGCAGTTGAACAGTCTCGGTCGGGCCCCTTACACTAATGAGTGGTCTCTGTAACGTGCTAGTACAACACCCTAGCTTTTCATTGGGGGGGATGTTCATCGTCTGGCCCAATGGTCTTTTTTGCTTTTCGTAGTGAGTTATTTTCGTGTGGCAAGTTCGGTTACTAAGTCCCTATAGGATTTTCCAGGTGTATAAGAATCCATGTATCTCTCCCTCTCCGCCTGCGTTCCAGGGAGATACAGGTTTAGGAACCTCAAGCGGCTCCCCAGTAATATTGAGGTTATGTGGTCTGCCGTTATGCGCGCCGTGAAGGTGTCCTCTGAACATTTTCTAGTCAGCAATTTTCACCTGCCTTTAAGGTGCTGTTAGGGTGTGCAGCAATATTCCACCTAGATAGAACAAGTGACCTTAAGTGTCATCAAGGGCTTGCTCGACTAGTTTATGAAGGCTTCTCATTAGTCCATCCAGTCATTTTTCTAGCAGAAAGATGCATTGATACAATGTTATGGCCTTGAAGGTGAGATCCTTTGACATTACACTCCCAGTTTGGTGGGAGCACAGTCATGGTTGGTGGGAAGACAGCAAAGGTTGGTGGGGAAAGAAACAGCATGGTTAGGTGGGGAAGACAGCATAGGTTTGTGTGGGTGAATACAGCATGGTTTTGGTGGTGAAGACAGCATAGTTGGTGAGGAAGACAGCATAAGTTTGGGGAAACAGTATGGTTGTGTGGGGAAAACAGCATTTGTTGGGGTGGGTAAACAACATTGTTGGTTGGGAAAACCAGCATGGGTTGGTGGGGAAATAGCATGGTGGTGGGGAATGACAGCATGGGTTGGTGGGGAAGACAGCATGGCTGGTGGGGAGACAGCATGGTTGGGGTGGGGAAGAACACATGGTTGGTGGGGAAGACAGCAATGGTTAGAGTGGAAGACAACATGGTTTGGTGAGTGAACACATGGTTGTGTTGGGGAAGATTAACATGGTTGTGGGGAAGACAGCCATGGTTGGTGAGGAAGATAACATGGGTTGGTGGGGAAGATAACATGGTTGATGGTAAGACAGTATGGTTGTTGTGGGAAGAGAGCATGGTTGGTGGGGAAGACACATGGTGGTGGGGAAGACAAACATGCTTGGTTGGGGGAAGACAGCATGGTTGGTGGTGAAGATAACCATGGTTGGTTGGGGAAGATATCAAGGTTGGTTGGAACAACACATGGTTTTGGGGAAAACAACCTGGTTTGGTGGGGAAGATCCCCTATGGTTAGTGGGAAGACAGCATGGTTGGTGGGAGACAGCAATGGACTGGTGGGGAAGACAGCAGTCTGGTGGGGAGAACAAGCATGGTTGAGTGGAGAGACCAGCATGGTAGGTGGGGGAAAGATAGCATGACTGTGGGGAAGACATTATGAGGTTGGTGGGAAGACATTATGGGTATTGGTGTGGGAAGACATGCAATGTTGGTGGGAAAGGACAAACATGGATTGGTGGAAAGACAGCATGGTTGGTTGGGGAAGACAGCATGGGTTTGTGGGGGGAATACAACATGGTTGGTGGTGGAAGACAACATTGGTTGGTGGGGAAGACAACATGTTGTTGGTTGAGAAGAACAGCATTGGTTTGTGGGGAAGACAGCATGATTGGGTGGGATGAAAGCCCATCGGTTGGTGGAAGACAGCATGTTGGTGTGTGAATACAACTAGGTTGGGTGTGGGAAAAGGACAGCATGGCTGGTTGGGAAGACAACAATGGTTGGTGGGGAAGACACAAGGTTGGTGGGGGAAGACAGCTATGATTGTGGGAAGGCTAGCCATGCTGTGGTGGGTGAAGAACAAGCATGGTTGGTGGGGAAGACAAAAACATGGTAGGTGGGACAGAGCAGCATGGGTTTGGTGGGGAAGATCATGCATTGGCGGCGGGGAAGACAGCGATGTTTGGAGGGGAAGACCAGCATGGATGGTGGGGAGACAGCAAATGGTGTAGGGGGGAAGACAGCATGGTTGGTGGGGAAGAAGTATGGGTAAAGGGTAATGTTACAACTGGGATGGATAATATACATGTGGCAGCAGGTGGTGGTGTGTAATGCGTCATGTAGCAGCCCCCCCAGTATGGTAAGCCAATGCCGCTGACGTCAGCACATCCATCAACAAAGCCACCTTCAACAACCACCCACACAACCACTACAAATACCCACACCCACAACAACCACCCACATACCACAGCAACCACCCAACCCCACAAGCATGATCCACAACAACCCACCCACAAAAACACAGACACTTTGTTTTCTGTGTAAGGAGTGTACAACATCAACTGTGTCTGACACCGATGTGTTTCAGATTCCACTAAGCTGCAGCACATCTAATAACTTGTCCATGACTCCAATATGTGAAAAATATAGCACCTATTATTCTACTAGCATATGACATACGACCACTCGACTTACGTCTGTGCAGTCTGGCAGCAAAAGAGCAATGCTACCAGATGCATACCACATACTAATATTTGACCTCTAACTTCCGGCGCTACGCGCACAGTCACGCGAGCATCATCCCTTTTGAGTTAACCTACCCCCTGCCCTATCAGCACATCATTGTATAACGTTGGTAAATTACAGACAATATGTAAAGTAAAGGACAAAATGCAACTAATGTGACATTTTATTGTGGCAATGTTTGCTCTCCAGAAAGCTTTGGCCTGGAGAGTCTAAACGTTGCCCACATAAAATGTCCTAATTAGTGCACCTTGGTGTCCTTTTACTTTACACAGCAGCATCATAAACTGTATTAACATGCATTTTACTGACAAAGGAGAGGAGAAGAGAAGGAGAGACAAGGAAGAGAAGGAGAGGCGTATGGAGAGAAGAGAAGAAAGGAGAAGAGAGAAGAGGAGAGAAGGAGAGGAAAAAGGAGACGAGAAGGAGAGAAGAGGGAGAGGAGAAAGGAGAGGGAGAGGAAGAAAAGAGTGGAGCAGAGAAAAAGGAGATGAGGAGGAAAGAGGAAAGAGAGGAGACAAGAGAGAGCAGAAAGTATTGGTGCATCAAAAAAGCAGTGAAATCTTCGGGCCCCTGTGCACAATGTTTCTCCAAAACTTATTTATAAAATACAGTATTAACAGCAAAAAAGTAATGTAGAAAAAGAAAATACAAAATTAATAAAATATAATCATTACAATAACTGTGATGTTGGTATACAATAAGAATAAGAAGTTTATTTTGGCATGATACATAGTTGTACAGAGGAATATAATAGTTAGGTGTTCATGCCAAAAAACCCTTTGTATGCAGAGCATACATACAATACTATGTAGCTAATACAGAGTCAGAGAACCAATCAGGAACCTTCTGGGTAGAAGTGCTGATACAAGCAATAGCCAACAAAATGTTCTATTCTTACACTAATATCAACAATAAGGCTTATTTACCTATCACAATAGATCTAGTATGACATAAGGCAAAATATCAACAGCACAGAAACATAAAAAATGTGCCAGAATAAATATTATCTAGCATAATATGAAGGCCTGTTGTGCAGGAAATGGATTTTGTGGACACCACCGACCATAAGGCTTATTATCCCTTCTTTCGTCACTCTTATGAGAGAAAATGGATCTAGCACAAGGGCAAACTGTAATAGACACTCATACCTTATGAAAACACTGAAAAAAAAAGGGATTTTTTTTTTCTTGGGGGGGGGGGGGGGAAGTATTTCCCAATTACTCAGGTATGCGCGTGCTTTCGACTAATATCTCTGAAGTAAGTTATTCACCTATTTTGTAAAAACCAATCAATAATAATGAATGGCTTGAAGTGATTTCCACAACAAACATAAATGAATGATTGCTTTAGAAGATTTAGATTTAATTTTTGAGGTATCCCTATCGATTTTCTAAGGTTCAACTTACATCCAATTTTGACTTACGACTGGCTGGTCAGAACTAAGCTCAGTCGTACGTAGGATGGTAGGTGTATTATAGAACAATAGTAATAAACAACTTTTTTAATTGTTGGTTTGTGTAAACAAGTTTTGTAAACAATATAATAACAATATTTGGGCAGTTATTGTGTTGCAAACAATGAGTGGATATATATACAATATTCATTACAGTGGTCCCTCATTTTTTGTAATTAATCCATTCCTGGAAGTGTGACTATTATCGAAATTGACGATTTTCGAATCCATTTTCCCCATAAGAAATAATGTAAATCCAATTAATTCGTTCCAGACACCCAGAAGTATCAACAACAATTTTTTTTTTACCTTAAAGATAGATTTACATGCACAAAAGAATGAACATTCAACATGACAGTTACCTTTATTGAAGGCTGTTGTTGATGAATGGAAGACAGGGAGGAGGACAGAGGGAAGAGAGGTTATTGTTTGGAAGGAGAATCCCTCTCCATAAGGACTCTAGGTCACTTCCCTACATTAAATATTGATTTACATGCAGAAAAGAATGCCAAATAAATGTAAAGCACTAATAAAATGTATGAACGAACATTTAACATCACACTTACCTTTAATTGAAGACTTTTGTTGGTGTATGGCAGAGGGAGGGGAGGCGAGTTTATTATTGGAGAATATGACACTAATATCAACTCTACGGCTTATTTATCTATCACAATTCAACTAATATGATATAATAAACAATATTAATAACATAGAAACATGGAATAAAATAAGTCATTATGTATGTCACGAGAGGTGTTGTGTTGTTGTTGTTGTTGGGTGTATAAGGGCCACTGAGAGTAAGCCGTCCATAATGGTGGTGAAGCAGCAGCTGAGGCGGCGGTGTTTTCTGTAGCCCTATGTAACTCCAACAACACTGGAGGAGTTAGCAGAATCACTGAAGACGGCACCCTCTACCACCATCATAAACACTAACCACCCTCAACTACCACCATCACTACCACCTTCTACCACTATCACAACTGCTACCACCATCACTACCATCTTCTATCACCATCACTACTACTGTCTACCACTATCACAACTGCTAGCACCCTCTACCACTATCACAACTGCTAGCACCCTCTACCACTATCACAACTGCTAGCACCCTCTACCACCATCACTACCACTGGAGTTTACTTGGAGAGAGTTCCGGGGGTCAACGCCCCTGCGGCCCGGTCAGTGACCAGGCCTCCTGGTGGATCAGAGCCTGATCAACCAGGCTGTTACTGCTGGCTGCACACAATCCAACGTACAAGCCACAGCTCGGCTGGTCAGGAACCGACTTTAGGTGCTTGTCCAGTGCCTGCTTGAAGACAGCCAGGGATCTATTGGTAATCCCCCTTATGTATGCTGGGAGGCAGTTGAACAGTCTCGGACACTTATTGTAGTGTCTCTTAACGTGCTAGTGACACCCATGCTTTTCATTGGGGGGATGCTGTATCGTCTCCCGAGTCTTTTGCGCTTCGTTGTGAGTGATTTTCGTGTGCAAGTTCAGTACTAATCCCTCTAGGATTTTCCAGGTGTATATAATCATGTATCTCTCCTGTCTGCATTCCAGGGAATACAGGGACAGGAACTTCAAGCGCTCCCAGTAATTGAGGTTTTTTTATCTCTGTTATTCGCGCCATGAAGGTTCTCTGTACATTTTCTAGGTCAGCAATTTCACCTGCCTTGAAAGATGCTGTTAGTGTGCAGCAATATTCCAGCCTAGATAGAATAAGCGATCTGAAAAGTGCCATCATGGGCTTGACATCCCTAGTTTTGAAGGTTCTCATTATCCATCCTGTCATTTTTCTAGCAGATGCGACTGATACAATGTTATGGTCCTTGAAGGCGAGATCCTCCGACATGATCACTCCCAGGTCTTTGACGTTGGTTTTTTGCTCTATTCTCTGGCCGGAATTTGTTTTGTACTCTGATGGAGTTTTAATTTCCTCATGTTAACCATATCAAAGTAATTGAAATTTCTCATTGTTGAACTTCATATTGTTTTCTGCAGCCCATTGAAAGATTTGGTTGATGTCCGCCTGGAGCCTTGCAGTGTCTGCAATGGAAGACACTGTCATGCAGATTCGGGTGTTATCTACAAAGGAAGACACGGTGCTGTGGCTGACATCCTTGTCTATGTGACATATGAGGATGAGAAACAAGATGGGAGCAAGTACTGTGCATTGTGGAACAGAGCTTCTCACCGTAGCCGCCTCAGACTACTACTCTTTGTATTCTGTTTGTGAGGAAATTATAGATCCATAAACCAACTTTTCCTGTTATCCTTTAGCACGCATTTTGTGCGTTATTACACCGTGGTCACACTTGTCGATGGCTTTTGCAAAGTCTGTATATATATTACATCTGCATTCTTTTTTGTCTTCTAGTGCATCTAGGACCTTGTTGTAGTGATCCAGTAGTTGAGACAGACAGGAGCGACCTGCTCTAAACCCATGTTGCCCTGGGTTGTGTAACTGATGGGTTTCTAGATGGGTGGTGATCTTGCTTCTTAGGACCCTTTCAAAGATTTTTATAATATGGGATGTTAGTGCTATCAGTCTGTAGTTCTTTGCTATTGCTTTACTGCCCCCTTTGTGGACTGGGGTTATGTCTGTTGTTTATAGTAACTGTGGGACGACCCCCGTGTCCATGCTCACTCTCCATAGGATGTTAAAAGCTCGTGATAGGGGCTTCTTGCAGTTCTTGATGAACATGGAGTTCCATGAGTCTGGCCCTGGGGCAGAGTGCATGGGTATGTCATTTATCATCTGTTCAAAGTCATTTGGCATCAAGATAACATCAGATAGGCTTGTGTTAACCAAATTCTGTGGCTCTCTCATAAAAAATTCATTTTGATCTTCGACTCTCAGTCTGGTTAACGGCTTGCAAAAAACTGAGTCACATCGAGACTTGAGTAGCTCACTCATTTAATTGCTGTCATCTGTGTAGGACCCATCTTGTTTAAGTAGGGGCCCAATACTGGATGTTGTTCTCAACTCTGATTCGGCATAAGAAAAGAAATCCTTGGAGTTTCTTCCAATTTCATTTATGGCTTTTAGTTCTTCCCGCGATTCCTGACTCCTATAAGATTCCTTTAGCTTAAGTTCGATGTTTGCTATTTCTCTGACCAGTGACTCCCTACGCATTTCAGATATATTGGCCTCTTTTAGCCGTTCTGTTATTCTTTTCCATCGCCTGTAAAGGGAGCGCCTGTCTCTTTCTATTTTACATCTTTTTATTTTTTTTTTATTATCACACTGGCTGATTCCCACCAAGGCAGGGTGGCCCGAAAAAGAAAAACTTTCACCATCATTCACTCCATCACTGTCTTGCCAGAAGGGTGCTTTACACTACAGCTTTTAAACTGCAACATTAACACCCCTCCTTCAGAGTGCAGGCACTGTACTTCCCATCTCCAGGACTCAAGTCCGGCCTGCCGGTTTCCCTGAACCCCTTCATAAATGTTACTTTGCTCACACTCCAACAGCACGTCAAGTATTAAAAACCATTTGTCTCCATTCACTCCTATCAAACACACTCACGCATGCCTGCTGGAAGTCCAAGCCCCTCGCACACAAAACCTCCTTTACCCCCTCTCTCCAACCTTTCCTAGGCCGACCCCTATGTGAGGGAAAAGTAGGTGTAAGTGGGGTTAAGGTTGTTCGGGCAACCAGGAACCATTAGCGAGCTACGTTGCGCGCGCACATACCCCCCCCTCTCTGGCGGGCTGGGGCAAAACTAGTTCCTGGGTCCAGTTGTTA